>JACJUM010004390.1:17764761-17908886 GCA_020976665.1 Heortia vitessoides
CGGACGAACCTAGTGCTGGACTACTCCGACGTCAATTCCAGCGCCACCGAAAAAGAGGGCGGGGCCTCTCATAGATGAGAGGACCGATGCCCGTAATAATCCTGCGTGCCCCGCGGCCACGACCGCACGTTTAGCACGGTCGCACCCGCAATGGCTCGCGAGATTTGAGCGGGACCGACGGCGAGACCGAGGGCGCCTCTAGAGGCTCGACCTAGGCTCGGTCGCCGTCGTTGGGGGTTGAATTTACTATGAATGAATTAAATTAAAAAACAAGAGAGGACGGACAGATTGAGCCCGACAGCCCTAGGGCTGTCGGTTATCGCTCGTAGGGGCAGGGACTTCACGCGTTCGCCGGCGAACGCGGTGTACTGCTCTGTTATACGAGTGCATGTGGAGTGTCAATGGTTGAGTTGTGCCAGTGAGAGGGCGAGAAAGGGCTGCGAGTTGCACGGTTATTTTGTCGGGAGGGTCATCTAAGACGTGACGCGGTTTACGAGATCGGGCGTGGACGTTTTTCTTAGCGACGTATTTCGCGGACTTGGAAATTAAGGGGTTAGTGTGATTCGAGGCCCCGTCGAGGAAGCGGCGCGATGTTTCTTTCATGAACTCGCGAATCGTAGGAAGTTCGAGATCGTGATGGAGACTCACATTACGGACGTATATTTGTCGGAGAAGGCTTGCTACCATTATAATGTGCAAGCAGGCCGCGCGGCGGCGGGTGAGGGGGAGGTGGGCCTCGCCCCACCGCCGTGCTTACCACTACCACTCGCGAGTGTATCTTTGCGAGGTACCATGCCGCGCGGCTCAGACGCGCAGTCGGCTCTCTACGGAACGGTTGAATACAGCGTGCTTTATTTTAAACAAAAGTAAAAATATAATTTGTGTCGAAGTACTTTATATGCTAATTAAACCATTATTTTAATAACATTATTTTTTTTACATATTATTAAAAAAATTCTTATTCACGATCATACAATAACTTAAACCAACGTGAGCAATCAAAAAATAATCTCAATAGAGTTTCCGACAGCCACGCGAACCAAGTCGCGGGCACAGCTAGTGTTAAATGTATGTATACGAATAATCAAAGTGATTGGGCATATTCAATAACAAGCCAGTTACAAACAGATTTAGCCGAAGCAACCGAATTTGCCCCCATTGTACTTTATCACCAATTATCACAAATTTCTCTGTTTATTACTCTCGAAAGGGAAACCATAAGGGTGCCTTCAACGTTCAATAACACTTAAGCAGACAGTGTCTAGACGTGACCTCAGGCGGTCGGGACCAGACAAGAATAGGGGTCATTCATTTTCAACGCCCCAATCTCTTGCTTATACGAGAAATAATAAAATTGTGTAACATTTAAATTAATTGGAAAATAAAGCTGACAAGACAATTCACTGCCAAACTATGCAGTAACTTTTAGTGAAGGTTGTATAAGATATTGATATCCCTGTACTTAAGATAAAATTAATTAGCAAAAAATCAACGTGTCTTAGGTTTTCGGCGGGACTCGAACCTGCATCTTTCTCATGCCGAGGGACTGCACTACCGTTGTGACGTGACCTTGGCAGACTCGTCGAACTTTTCCTAGAGCTCTTTTTGTATATAGAAAAAACAGCATTTACTGTATGCATAAAACCTTTAAGTAACTGTTTCTTTTTTTCAAATTGCTTTAAACTTGTTAAAGTTTGACACTTGAAAAAGAGCCTCAGGCGTCGTAAGAGGCAACTGAGGCGATGGCAATGACGGGCGAGTATATCCATCCAAAACAGCGTTTTCAAATACAACGGGGCGGGGATAGGCTGAAGCTTCCCCGGCGCAATGCTACGCCCTGGGATTGCCACCACGTCCGCCCAGCGCCGCAACTACAGGTTAAAAAAATCCATTCTTGGGAAGGCCTTTCTACGACTGATTTGATGATACCCACACCATAAAAGAAACGGCACTGAGAAGTATTATGCATATACTTACACTACACTGAGAAGTATTATTATAGGATACCGCCATCTGATGATATATATATTATCAGATGGCGGTATATCCATGCGAATAAGCCAGCTCAAATGTACAGGGCGGGGATGCTCTGCGATTGCCAACACGCTTGCCCAGCGCGGCAATCATAGGCAACATGCCCCCATTCTTGGGGATGCCTATGTCCAACAGTGGACTTTTAATATGATATATATGTGCGAATAGTTGAGAGTGAGGTACAGACGACCGTTGTTAGACGTCTACCTCTTGTAAAGATTTTAGAAACGTAGAAAAGTTGACGAAAAGCATTGTCTCGTTGCTTTTGAAATTTTCTTGTATTTTTTGTTTCTATACAGATATATATTAATTATAACCTATAGGCAATAAGTTTTCCTTGTTTAATTGTAATGAACATTAGTGTTAAGTTTCATCGATATCTCTAATTTTTAAAGAAAGATTGAAAACTTCATATCTAAAATTTTATAATGCTTTCAATAATCTAGGCAAGTATTTTATTTGAGGATTTACTTATGTATTGACATAAAATTATTTAATCTTAGGACTGGTAAGTTTTTACAGATCTTTGTTTAAGGAGGAATGAGGAATGTATTGTAAGTAATGAATTCCTGTGTATTATTTTTTAGAAACAATCCGATTTGTTATGATTGATACCGGCATTGTTTTTGTGTACACAAGGCTATCTAAATTTATCTACATTTTGCAATACTTTGCTTATCTATTTTAATAGATAGGCAATATATATAAATTTATAAACTGAGTCAATTCCCACACATCTCATACATTGACCTCACTCTATAGTAAGTCGAGGTAAGTAAGTCCCATAACTCTTAAGCGCTTGTGTTACGGACATCAGACAACAGAGGAATCAAAAACATACTACTGAAATATATATACCATCTAGACACAGAACAAACATACATATCATCATATAAAGGTTTGTTGCGGGTGGGAATCGAACCCACGACCACAAGATAGGATCACTACCATCTGCGCCATCAGGCCCGTGAATATTAGTCGGTATGTCTACGCCAGCTGTAACATGCTTTCCCTAAGGTGTTTGAAGATAGTATGAGTAAAACACATTTCATAATTATTAATTTATTTAATTAATGAGTGTAATAAATTGAGTGAAACAAAATATATGACTAACGTGGAATGACGTGATTCAATATTAAAATTTCAATTACTTTCTATCAGAGAAAGAATTTATTAAGACTCGTCTACGTCCTTGTAAATTTAATTTTTATATATTACTTTAAATATGAAAAAGGTATAATAAAAATTGTGCAATTAACTCTATTGTTAAGAAAGAAATATCTTCGCTACTTTCTCTCATAGTAAGTTTTTTTATAATAAAATATTTAAAAATATTTAACCATATAGATTATTACATGCCTTTATCTCAGACCAATTATGTGCATCGACACTAGGAAATACTTGTATATGGATAAAAATAATAAGTATAAGACCAAAAAGAGATTTCCAAAATGAGTTTCTTACATTGATATTATCCCGTATGTCACCCGCACATGGTCCAACATGAAATCAATTTTATTTTATGCACATAATATTAACAAGACATTTCCTTATTTTAAGTATTCTCTACTGAAATAAATATTTTCATGGCATTTAATGGGCACTCACAGCCAAGAGAAATTTTAAAAACAAAACAAAAGATTGTCAGAAGACAAAAGAAAAAACAAAAGCGAAGACGATCAAAAGTCATCATGGCACGGGTGACAAGCAAGACCTTTTTTAATTTTCTCTTTTCTCATTTTGGAATGTACTCGGCACGATTCAAAAAGTCCTATGACAAAATTTAATGATATTATAAAGGCCAAAGTTTTGAACAATGATAAAAAGTAGCCTGGATACATTTCGAACGAAAAAATAAAGTTTCATACATTTGGAAAATGCAATAAATAATATTGAGTGACGACAATGTGCAATGCTTTAAAGTGTATACTTAGTTCAAAAATGCGCAAAAGCGTTCATAAAAACACCGAAACTGCATAAAAAAGTACATCCAACACTTGAGCTCACAACATCAAAACTTTAATAAAACATCATTTATTTATAACACACAGAAATAAACATCTACCGAATATGATCTCATTTACACACTGTACAAATCACAGGAGTTTTCAAATGTCAGGAAGCTTAGCGATAAGCGATGACGCCTTCCATTTTGTTTGTTGGTAACATTATTGATATTTTTTTTACGGTGGCAACATTGAGGCTGTTTATCTTTAATGCTCGACGACGAGCAAAGCTCGTAAATCTTGCGTGTTTTTTTTTATTAACAAGAGAGGTCCCAAAATGTAATTTAGAAGTTTTATTTAATAAAAAATCACGAAATAAATGAATTCTATTGCAATTAACAAAAACATAGTTATAGAAAAAATATGTAATTTAGTATTAAATCGAACCTCTATTATTTTCCTAGAATTAGAAAAAAGGCGATATCCGGCAATATCCTACGGTTGATTTGATGATAACGCATCCCATCTTCCTCTTGAAACCTCTCTTTACATCAATTTCTATTGAATACAAACATCATCGAGCCACGCATTTTGATTGAACATTTAAAGTCATTAATATACTATGTAGATCATTAAACCTCGCACCTGACAATACAATTTCAGAGAAGGCAGTATCGTAACTTGATGACGATGAAGTATTTACAAGTGGGACTTACAGCGAATATTAAACACTATTATACTTAAGTACAAAAGTAGTAGGCACAAGAAATTTCATAAATTGTGTGCATCGCTATACTTTACGCTATCTGTGCGGTGACAGTCCATATTCAGTTTTATCTTATCACAGCTCACACTTTCCTTCGACACCTCTGATTTCATTTACAAAGACTAATTATAGAAAATTTTGTAAATTTTTTGGACCTGTCCTGCTAAAGTGAAATAAAATAGTACTTTTTCACGGAAAAATGTATATAATTTTCAATAATTAACTTTTTATGTGTATTTGAAGAAAGTACTTCTTAAGTAAAATAAAGTCTACCCGTGTTCTGGAATAGGCAATCTAATACGACAGAATATTTTTCAAAATGAAAAATATTATATATGGGCCATACCGGTCAATATTATCTTGCATCTATCGACCTCATGTATACGACCACTTGTATAAATATTTAATATTATGTATTTATTAGTTTCCACGCCAACGCTCTGCAATTATTGAAAGATAGGCAATAATATTTTTTTCTGAATACCTTAAGGCGCATATTTGTGACCAGGTCAACAAACAAGTATGCAGTCCGCGTGATAGTAAGCGTCACTGCAGCCTATTGACGCTGGTAATAACTCAAGGATATCACTATCACGTCGCCAATCTCGTGAGACGAGGATTTTTTATCACATTACCCAGTAATATCACAGCTTCTCTCACCCTTCAAACCGGAACGCAGCAATGCGAACACTGCTATTTGGCAGTCGAAATAGGTGAGAGAAAGGTGCCAATGTTGATGACCTTTGTCTATGGTTTTGACATAATTTAGTTAATAAGTCGATTTAAATTGGAATGACATTTATTAGCGGTCACTGGCATTTCTTTTTATTCGAACTAGATAAATAATATGAAAATGGCATAATAAAGACTATAAATATTTAATATGAGGTATCAATTTTCCCACGATGTTATTGCGGAGTAAAATAACCTTGATATACTTAAAAGCGAACCGATATATACAGGGTGCTCCCATAATGGCCTATATTTTACTACCGACTCGGAAATTCCCGGTAAGATGTTCTTAGGCAAATTGCTGCGGGTCCTTTGAGGTCCATAAAAGAGGGCTCCGGGTGAGAGGCGTGTGAAAGGTGAACTGTCATTCGATCGATGGCCGACGTGTCTTGTTGTGCACTCACATTAGAAGAAATAAAATTGACAGAAGTAAATTTAAATTGATTTAATGTAATTCATGCAGAGAAATGTATTATTAGCTTCGTAAGATTAAACTTATGTTTCCTTGGTACTTTGGTTATTCGACTGAACTCTATTTCTGCCGTTCTAAATACGGCTTATTAACGGATTTCGGCCACCTTTCGGCAACAGATCTAACGTCGAAACGTCAAAAATAAATATTGGTATTATCTTTCTTTTCTTCTAATGTGAATACGTTTGTAATGCTACCGACTAAAGTTTAATTCCTGTGTATAATTTGGTTTGTGAAGTTGTCTTTGGTTTAATAAAGATTTATTATTTAATTAAATTCATTATCATTTAAAATGTAAGTATTTAACTATCAAGTATATTATTAATGAACTATCAATATATTTCATATTAATTTATAAGAGTAGTGATTTGTTTTTTACGAAGCAGAAGATACGCCCAAATGAAAATTAACAACGAAGAGAAATACACGCATTACTGCTTTTTGGTAGCATAGACAATTTCATGATAGATTCTCTCAACACATAGTAATTTCAAGGTTTCCTGATTCCTAGACAAAACATTTGTAGCATTAGTAAACTTAATATGTTTTATCTTTATGTTTACAAAATTATTTGTTTTTGTTCTAAATTCATTTCACGTTTTGTTACAGTCGTTTCTTTGGCATATATTTCGGTACTTAAGTAATTATAATAAAATAATCTAATAATTCGGGCGTGTTTAATGTTTCGTAAAAGTTGGTAATTTTTTTGCAATTAATTGTATCAACTATTAAACATTTGGAAGAATACAAAATTTATTATAATAATTATATAATATAATCAATATTTAAAATTCACACAATTCCAATAGTTAGTTACAGTCAAATTCGTTATCGATGCACCTACTGTCTTTTCATATTAAAAATCTATTTCACTATGAAATTGCCGATGTATAATGAAATACATCGATTTATTATGTTAAGAATTATTTAAATAAGATTTTTTTACAGTGTTGTCTTTTTGATCCACATAACGTGCAAACAGCCTGTTATCCAAAGCTTTTGGACATTATTTTTCTGATAGATCTATGTATGAATGTACGTTTTACGTGGGCATACTTGGTAGTTGAGTCGACAATCAACTTTCAAATTATCAGGTGCTTGTTGTAATATTGTTAATCATCCAAATTCAATTTTACCGTACAACATATTGAGTGTTTCGAGAAACCATATTACCTATTCTTAGGAAATTTATGTAAACTGCAAGACCCTAGTGGCCTTAAACATCTTTTTTTTGTACTAAGTAAACAGCAATTTTATCGTGGCATAAGTTTTTTAATACGACAAGATAGTAAGATCTCTTAAGATCTGTAGATATCAGTATCAAGTTGGTAGATCTCAATCGTCTGAACATTCCACTAAAATTAAGAGTTGATAACAAACCTCTTTCCTAGAGGGTTGTAAATTTTTAATTTCAGTCGTGTTGCAAACTCTTTAGTATACTCTCCGAGACAACTGTATTGAGTTCCCTACTCTTTATTTTGATTGATCTTCAAGATAAGCTTAATGCTTAGACAGTAATTAGAATTTCACTAAAGTCTTCTTTCCAGGCTATCGCTATTTATTTTTTTAAATTATCCTATCATATTTTATGAATTATGGCTGATTTAATGAGTAGATTTTTTGAACACGAATTCAACCGCTTCGCCGATTAATTTACGAGTATTTAATTGTTTTATTTAATATATTTTATTTTTAATAACGTTTTCTAGTTTAGTTCGATCACAATAAAAAATAAGGTGACTTATTCAGATGTCTGAGAGAGAATCAACTATTTTTCCACTCACTGTGGCGGTAAAATTATACGATAAAGTTACAGATCGTTATATTTAAATTGACCGCTGTGAAGTTGGACATGACAAGATTTATACGTGCGCATTTTTTAGTGAAAACATAATTGAATAACACATTGGACATAAAAATTCGATTCTCACGTGGTCTTTTTAATGTTTTTACAGTTTTGAAATGCTGTTTTCTTCGGCGATATTTCGGCTACCTTTCAGTGCCCAGTTTTAAAAAATCACGTGTTAGCAAACTACAGAGATCTCAACTTGAACACTTGAACAGCCAATTCAAATATTGCGATCGGTATTTGATTCCTAAATGTAATAACTTCAAGCGCCTTGACGACGAGTATTCTTTTTTCCAGACTTCATCGAGACACACACAAGCTAGCTCTTTCTAGACATTTATGGAACTATACACTAATGATTAAGGGAGAATTATGGAAAAATTGTGATAAACAAAAATGCATTTAACTGTCATAAAAATAAAAAGCAATTTAGCCAAGCTTCCATCGTGAGTTACAAATAACTGGAAAAAAATTAATTGCTCTGAGGTCTCAGTGGCCCTGCGGTCAGCAATGGACATGTCCAAAGGTCCAAAACCACGGATTTGATTTTCACTCGAGCTTACTCGAGAATTTGGTACCTTACAAATTAAAAGTAAATCTATTTTTTTAGCAAGGTTGTCATTTGTAATATCCCTATAGCAGATAATCACAGATCGCTGATCAAAAAGGTATGTTTTGAATTTACAAATTTTCTCCTAAATTCTCCCAAAACCAACTTATGAATTAAAAATTATTGACAAAAATTGTGCTCTTACATTACAGTACTCGTGAGACAGTTAGTTCCTTAATAAGGCAATGCTAATACACAGCTCTTATAACTACAACTAGAGTAAGAGATCAAAACTTTCACTATACCGGTGTGATAAACCAATACATAAACTAAATAAATATTTCAATGATTGTACATAACATACATTTCGTACATCCACCTATAATGTGTCATAATTTTCAATCGACAATAAACGCTATATGCCAGTAATTAAGTTCATAATTGGTTGTGCTTTGTGATATGGGATTACATAGAAAACTAATTAACACACAATTCGTATTTATTAGTTTATTTTTGACAATTATAGTTCTTAATTTGGTGAATTCGGGTGATAAAACATAGCTTCAGTGTCTACAAAATACATTTGCGTCGCCACCTGCAATATTGCTTAACCAGACATCCCCGGAACAACTAAATGTACGGCTAGATTCAAAGCTAACAATCCTGTATTGTCAGTTATAGATTTAATTAAAAATAAATGCAACCATGCTGGGGTACCAGCAGAGTATCATAGTATCTCTCTTGTAGCAGGTGTCATAAGAGGCGACTGAGGTACCAAAACCTACAGATGGCTATATATCTATTTGAAACATTGTAGCCGCTTGCCCAGCGCGGTAACTATGAGCAAAATTCCAGCAGTGGACTTTCTACGGCTGATATGATGATGAAATGTTTCTATGCAGTTTCGTTCTATCAGCACCAGATTTTCTCGCAGGATTACTTTTATCAGATCGCGTTATGAAACTTAACCTTCGATCTGTTTAGGTGACGGTAATTTTTCAAGTATATTGTATTTTGGATTTTTCCGATAACAGTGCTTATGTAAATCAAGGATTATTTTAAGATTAAATAACAATAGTAATTTCTACTCAATCACGGTTGTTAAATATCTTTCATGGTCTTTCGTTCTTATATTTATTTTTTTATAATTTGTTCATATATATTATTAATAATTCAAATTAGGATGGAATAAGCCAGTTCTCTGCTTAACTTAGACTCCAATCGTCTATAGCTGTTAATGTACAATGTTTTAGTGCTACTTATATTAGGTTGTGGTAAATAAAGTTTATTATTATTATTACTTATCACTGTATAGTTTTTCAATTAAGCAATTGCTTGAATGCCAATTGTAAACTGATCGCATAAAAGTTCTGGTGATACTATTTAATCTGGCTTAATGGTAGCGTGGCCTTTACGAGTTGGTAGTTAATGTTGGGGTGAGGGTGGGGGGATTAGTGCAATTACCAAGATTAGTGAGCTGGTTAATAAACAGTACCGGAATTTTCCATGCCAACGGAATGTTTCTTTCGGTATTGATTGTCAGTGAATTCGGCCAATATAAATGCGAATTTGTGTTTAGAAGTCCTTGAAAATGTATAGGTTATGGCTTTGACTGTAGTGTGTTCTGCAATACAATTAATGAGTCGCTAATTTTCATTGTACCAGTCGCCTGATCTGATGATGCAAAGATAAAAATAACGTTAGAAACATTTTGTTTAATCACACAGTTAAAAAAAGGAATAATGAGAATGAGTAAAGTGCTCTTAAGATTTTTTTTCCATTTTTCACATTGATGGTATGTTAAGGCAACTAATTAGTATCGATTTGTTCACCATTTTCAAATTCATGGAAAGGTTTATCACACCAAGAATCAAAAAGGACGTTAAAACACTATAATAGAAGAAGAAGACGAAATACAAAGTGGGTGAAACTATAATAACTTTGAGCACAGTGAAGCTAAGCTCGTGTTATTGTGAAAGCTTACTTTAATATCAATGCTTATAATGTATATATATAATTTGATATCTCGTATGACTGTTAGTCTTTACGGGAATCAATTTCACAGCCAATAATAAAATAATCGTTACATAACAATAATTACAATGGAAAACTCATAAACAAAATTTATACAACTTCTACCTCATTCTTAGGATTAAAATCATTGAAGCAAAAACATAGCGAAACCTATAGAGGTAAATATCAAAAAGATCGAATTCAAAGTGTAAAAGTTATCATTAATAAATTACGAATTGTGTTCTAATTGAAAACGTAAATGAATTGAAAAATTATTGCCATAACAATTTGGCACGATTCTATCTAAATTCTGTAAAAGGATAACAAAAAAAGGTTAAAAGTTCCAAAGATCCAAAATATCTGATTGAAAAGGTCACAGACAATGTAAATCAATATTAAATCCACACGTAGTTAGGTTAAAGTTAATATAAAACGAAACTTTAATATCATAATTATAAAATATTAAGATACAAGAACAGTATAACAATCAGTCTCAAGCCAATACACGCGGAATGTTAATCGTAATCCAATAATATAATTAATTTGACGTAATCATGCCCCATTTACTATTGCAACGAGTTCTGCAGACCTACGGACGTTGCTACACTGAAACAAAATTATTCCGTTTTCTCAATTTGAACATTCTTATGTTACAGTTGCAATCCCAAATGAGACATGGAACTTATGCTAAATACTACCGAAGAGTTGGTCCGTCTGTTAAAATATAAAATATAGATAGAAGCGTCTCCAGAACTCAAATTAGATATCCATTTAAATACCGCCGACAAAGCTTCGAAGCTCACTCTTATAGATGAAGTAGCAGAACGGTTACAAAGACACGAAATACTCGTAGGCGATAAAACAACAAAGTAGGAATACATTCCCAATCACAATAGATTTAGAGTTCAATTCACTTTAGAATAAACACTCGACATAAATGGTTTTTTCGACAATTCACTGACTCAGAACTAGGTGCTTACTGATCAGAATGAACGATTATGGCAACATCGACAGAGTATTTTGATAATGTTTCCGCTGTTTTGTTTTGAATCATTAATTTGTCGAAATTGAACCAGCTCACATTCGCGACATAATCATGTAGCGTCCATCAGAGAGCAGTTCTCTGGTGTCAGAAGGGGAGCCTGGGCTGAGGCTGGGCGCAACGGACGGCGTCGAGTAGGTGTCCTTGTTGAACCGACCGAGACGCCTGTCGCTTTCGGAAGCCACTGATATTTCTTCCTCTGCAATCTGTTCCAAAGGAGAGTCTCGCAGCGCGTCGCCATTCAAAGCCAAAGCGTTGACAAAACCGTGCGCTCTATCAGGGGGAGGTTCCGTGTATGTCTCAGTGATAGTCTCCGGTAATACTTCAGTCGCTCGCGCTCGCCTAGCGTGCTTCGTGTGCATTCCTCCCGTCTCGGCATCTCTTTCCAGTCTGTGCCCTGAACGAGAACGAGTCAGTTGCCTCTGAACATAATCCTCTAGCGCGTCTTCCTCGCTCTTCGTTAGATACTTGTGAAGAGCGATTAAAAAGATCCCGATCGCCAACGCGAACAGTCCCGAGCAGACCAGCTCGTTAAACCAGCTGACGGAGCCGACGCTGCTCCAAGACGTGACATCGTCGGGCAGCCAGCCGGATCCTATGAGGAACACACCCAACACGAGGAATACGACTCCGAGATGGAGCATGCCGACGGAGGAGACGACTTCATTATCGGTGGTTCTTGTTTTCCTGAAGCGCCGTCGCTCGAGGCTGCCGGTGGAGCAGTGTGGTGATGTGACACCGGATTCCGAGGATTGGAGGGAGTAGCGCCGTTCTCTGGCGCGCTGTTGCTCGGCGCGTCGCTTGCGCTCGCGGCGGATAGCGAGCGCTGAGTGCAGGCCCACCGCGTGCATCCTGCAAGCACGGGCACGGGTGAGTGGCGGGTCGTGCCGCAGCCGCGCCGCTGCCGCACCGCCGCCGCGCCTGGCGGTTGCGGTGCGGCTGCGGCGCGCTGGTTGCGGTGGCCGCAGGCGCGGGTTGCCGCACGCCTAGCGGAGTGACCACAGACCCGTGCCCGTGCCGTGCCGCGGAAATTAAACCGTAGCTATGAGGCATTTTGGGCTCACAAATTGCGTATACTAGTTCTTACTCAATGATGCCAGGGTTGATTTTGACTCGCACCAATAGCTCCAGCTACGGCTTATATCAGAACACACTTGATTCGAGCACGTCAAGATGGTTAAAATAAAAACATCGAATTAACGATGATATCAAATTACAATTTATAAAAAAAGTAATCAAGTATATTCTATTGTTAGGAATCACAATTTTTTACCAACATTGTTCTATCAACACGATTGGCCACCTTCAAACTTTATGAAATAATGAAAGTGTAAATCCACGTAATGTTCTAGCGGGGCTTGATCACGTGAGAATATTCAAACTTCATTATAAGGGAATACTTGGTTAATAATTCCTTCTGCAAGAATTATGTGGGCCCATTTAATTGAATGCAAACACGCACCTAACTTTCAAAACGTTTTCCCTAGTAAAATATTAATCGAAACCTTTGCGTTGACGGCGAAGTGTTCGTAGAACATTTATTTAATTCCAAATCGAATTCGCACCAATAAATTACCCTGCGTTAGCAAGAAAACTCATCAGAAGTCAATTCCAGGCATTCCCGCGTCCCGAACCATCCCATCGAGCTAAATTATTCACAGGACTACATTCGATTTCCGCAGGTCAGTGGGGTGGGAAACGAACTTGTATATAACTATGATGTAAACATTGCTATTGACCAACCGAGTGGTACGTTCGCTTGATATTTCGCTCGAACACTTAATCTGTTTTTTGATTTAAATATATTTCTACTAAATCT
Organism: Heortia vitessoides; assembly: GCA_020976665.1. NCBI lineage: Eukaryota > Metazoa > Arthropoda > Insecta > Lepidoptera > Crambidae > Heortia > Heortia vitessoides. The sequence continues at coordinate 17,777,985 of JACJUM010004390.1, forward strand.
CGTACATTGATTTCGTGACAAATTGCTTAAAGCACTTGTGTTACGGACATCAGGCAAAAAAGGAATCACAAATATACTACTTAAATATATATATTTAACATCCATACATAGAAAAACATAAATATCATCAAATGTTTTCCAGGTTGGGGATTGAACCCACGACATTTGGCGCACAAGATAGGATCATTACCATCTGCGCCGTCAAGGTCGTCATATCGATTGATTCATGATAATATATTCCCAGAAGTATGATGATTGTCGTTGAAAATAGTCTTTCCAAAGAGCCAAAGAAGCGTTTAGTACTCTACTAGCAATGCTATTTCATTATTTTGATTAGACCAGGTCGATAAACAAGTATACAGTCTGTCACCGCAGCTTATCATCATCTTATCAACCACTGAAGCCACGAAGACCATTCCACTCTGCCGGTACCTCACGGCTATAGACACTCGAAATATTTCAAGAAAATCACTAGCGCATTGCCAACCAATAATTTCACTGCCTCCCTCACTATTTTAGCACATCAGTATGTACACTGTTATTTGGTAGTAAAAAAAGTATTAAGAGAGTACAGTATGCGTATATGCATGAACTGCTGTAGCACAAATGAGGAGGAATCAGAAAAATAGTTATAAAGTTACTGAAATTTTGTATTAAGTGAAAATACATTTATTTTTTTATTTCTGCAAGAAACCGACAGTATTTTACGACAAACTTTCATCATCATCATCATTACAGCCATTGGAAGTCCACTGCGGTCCATATTTGCCGAAATTGCCGCGGTGGGCAAGCGTGTTGGCAATCGCAGAGCGCAACTTTCGTGATTGGGATTCTGCTGCCCATCTCCACCCTGTGCATTGGAGCTACACTATCTTAGATAGATATCCTGATACCTCAGTCGCCTCTTACGACTCCTAGTGCAGAGGGAGGTACTATTATTTATTACTTCACCACCGGCCGTTTCTACTTTAAAAACATATAGATCCTAGAAAAAGTAGGCCAATAACAGATGTAATTGTTAATGTAACGAAAGCTTATTAAAAATATATTAGAAATAAAATAGTTTCTATTATTACTGATAAAATAGCTTTATTCGCATGTTCGCTACATTATCTGTAATTGTGTCACCGTTCATCCGTTCGCGTAATTTCCTTAAAAAAGAGTACAACAGTTTTCGGTTCATGTATTAATATATACCTAGCTAGGCTAGCAGCACCCTGCGGTTTCCCCCTCGTAAGTTGTGCCCCCCTAGTAATTTGCATTTCCCGGTTCACCCCCTTAAGGGATGATTTAAAAATATATTTTACACATGTTTCATAACTTTCATTGAGAACCATTATACCTTTACACCATTATAACTCATTTTACCTTTTAAGGGAGATAATTTTGTAAAATTCTTTCTTAGTGCTACTCTACGTTATAAAAAAGCCCCTGTGTACAATTTCAAGTCTTTTGATCTTTATAGTTCAGGCCCCGCATTAATATGCCAGTCAGTCAGCTTCTCCTATAGATGCATATTCTATATATATATATATATACATAGAATATGTATTTACTACCTGGGCTACCTTCCTTTTTTATAATTTACCAAACCATATTTCAAATACTATATTATTCCAATTTTAAATTCAAGCTAGCGTTGACATGGCAACGGAATGATAAAATCTTTCAGCCAGTATTTTTGAATAAAATTAATTAGTTCTTCGTTATAAGGAAGCTTTATGATAAATATTATTTCCGTGGAAGACTAGATTCCTCATCTTGAGGGAAAATGAGCAAGTTAATGTTGTATTTAATATTTATAAGAGGCAAATTCAGGTGGCCTTACATCCAACGCTGGCGTCCTTTTACACTACGCAAAGCTAGAATTTCATACATTTTCTCTGAAATATCGTCCCTTCAACGTGGTTAATTAAAATTTTGGATTTTGTTTCATTAAATTTTGGTGTATTTACTACCAACCGTTATATTTGCGTGCAGGAATAATTATTATATGTGGGTGAAATCTTGTTTCATTTTCAATTTGTACAAGGACTTAATTTCACGTTATATCTCTTCCCTGAGGAACTTCTTTGTTTCGGGATAAAGTCTATATTGCTGTCTAACACTAAATAAAAGATGTTTCTCTCGGAAACGTGTTTTCGCGATAAATATGTGCCAAATTTCATGCAGACCTGTTTTATAACATCAGAATGTTTCTTTTCATCTCCTGTACTTTCCTAGGACCCAAGCTAATTACGTGTCGAATTTCATTAAATCGTTTACCTAGTTAAGCTACAAAAGTGTAACAAATAAACAGACAAAATATAATATTTATTATATTGGTGTTGTCATTTAGTTTAAAAGTGATTAAAACTAATTTAAAATATTTTGGTTGCCGAGTATAGACAAGATAGATTTCAGTACAAAGTAAGAAACGAATTATACATGGACTAAATTAAATGTTTGTATGACTTATATTATCACATTATAGCATTATATATATATGAGGTAGACCTTTTAGAAAGGTCGTCGTGGTCACTCTCACTTATTTCTACCGTCAAAAAGCGGAGTGCGAACAGCATTGCTATGTTCCGGTTTGAACTGTGTGAGAGACAGTCAATTTTCTGGGTTTGAAATCTTTGTGATAACGCTAGGCGTTACGTCATCACAAGGATATGAGCTGCGGTCACGTATGCTTATTTGCTGACTTCATCAATATAAAAAAGCTGTAATACGTTCACTGTTAGACATAGACCTACCCAAGAAAGAAATAATTCGTCCAGAATTAGCTAGCGTGTTGGCAATCGCATTTGCGACGGAGATGCTACTGCCCATCCCCGCCTTGTGCATTTCAGCCACACTGTTTCGGATGGATATACCGCAATCTTTCGATTTTGGTAACTTAGTCGCCACTACCGGTACCACATGGACAAATTAAAACAAATGATGAAATATTTAGTACCCCTAGGATAGACAAGAAAGATTCAATTTTATTCATCTAGGAGCACTTATCTTTATTCATCATGAGAATCGAAGCAACCTTTAAGAAATTAATAGCCCAATTATTAAGGGTTTCTATATTATCGAAATGTTTAAATCGCAAAGTAACTTAAGTATACATAGACAAAATTAAATGTTCGTATGACCTATATACGAGATCCGTTAAAGTACACCATCAGTTCAATGACACAACTGAATCGAGAGCAAAATCAAAGATAAACAAACATCACAGAAACAATATAGACTTAATTGCTTGCCGCATCTAAATTTACACGACTGTCTAGAAGCAACACCGTTATAAACCAAAACATTCGTCCACCCATTAAACTGTCCGGTGAACACGAGACCACATGATGCCCAAACACACAAAGCATTGTACAGGCAAATTAATTACCGCCCTTGTGCACCGGAATCAGCCAAAAGATAATTGGTTTACCGACGCGGACCGGATAGCGAGTGAAGAGACTGAGGCTTTTGCACAAACTAGATATGCAGACTCGTTGAATGAAACCTATTGTTGCAGTTGAAGTGTTGGTAAACAATATTGTTAAGGCTTTTGAATTGTAACTTTGATCGTTTGACGGTTCAGGTGGCTTATTTGTTAGTGCTTTTGTTTTAACGTTAAAGGTTAACGACCTTTCATCATACTATGAATATTTTGATATTCGTGATACAAGCGAATTATCACGAAGTCTGATTATTGTATGAGATGTGCGACAATATAAAAAAGAGAAACCTTTTTCAGCACCTCTTTGTTATCTGAAAACAGAAATGCCTGCATTTTTATATGAAATGATGAGTTAAGTGAAACCCAATTCACTCCTTTTGAATAAAAATTTATGAAACATTATAAATTTTGTAGGCCAAAAAAAATGTATTTAAGATTATTCAATGATAAAATACCAACTTATATTATAGGATCTGAAAGACAAAAGAATAAGAAATGCGAAAATCTTAGGTAATAAAAGATGTTGATTAGGTTGCGACATAAAAATAAAGTGAATGAATATAACAAAATTGATCATAAAAAGCAATCACAATTAGAGACATTGTCTATAACAGAACATAGTCATTAAGATTAGTTTTAAACGCCGACAGGACGGTTCATTTAGACGTCACAAATGGAAATAGGGTATCTTTTATATATCTCCACTAGATGAAGAAAGACTAAAACAACTCCAATTAATCGCTATTCATTCGCATATATTAACGTTATATCGAATTACTTTAAAATAAGACATTCGGAAAGTTTTCTTTTCGAATATCTGCCGATTGTAGACCCTAATCCGAATATATACGACAATTTTCGAAGGTCTTCGTAAAATTCACTTTTGATTTGCTGCACACTTCATCTAGAGGACAATATTAAGAAACGGATATCAGCAGCTTAACAAGAAACCTTAATTGTAATTAAAAGGCTGTCACCATGTTATTTTGAAAGACGATGGAAGTGGATCGTTTTATCGCTCGAGCGACGCGGTGACACCACTTATTAGCACTTCACAACCCCTAGCTATCAGTGGAGAGATATCACCACTTAATGTTCACTGAGGGGATGCAAGTAAGGGACAATAATGTACAGATGATCGAGGATGAATTTTTTTTAACACAATTTGTGCTCTTGACTTATTAAGTTTGCCGTCTTTGGTTTACAATATGCATGATAAGTAACCAAAAAAAAGTTGGTAGTTTTTTTAATTACTATATCTAACCTAAGGAAGGATGCTTTATATGGGTTGCATATCTTTCCATTCAGTTACCGAACTATCTGGTAGGTAAATAGAAAAGACGTTACTGTCCTGTGATATCACAAACAACAACAAATCATAAATGATTTTGTGTAGTTTCTTCACCTTGCTCATATAGCAGATTGACGAGCCCGATGGCGCATTTAGTGGTGTTCCTATCTTGTGCACCTAGGGTTAAGGGTTCGACCCCCGCCCACAACCAATATTATATGATGATATGGTGAATATTTGTTCTGTCTGGGTCTTATAATATGTAATATGTTTGTATTATATTTGTGATATCTCTGTTATCTGATTTCCTTAACACAAGTGTTGTAAGCAATTTATCACAAAGTCTGGTCAATGTGTAAGAAGTTAGGTTTTATATCTATACAGCAAAAGGTTTTTTACTGAGAAGGGAATTTCAGTTGAAATTCATAGATAACCGGTATCATTTATATTAAACCGCATTTTATCAACAGGTGGCATTTCCAGGTTGTCAACAAGTTGGCCATCGAGGCTGGCGGTGCGCCAATACAAGCTGTTGTGTTTCCATCCGATGTTGGAAACTTATCATATCCAACTTTTCAACAATATCGCCGACTGTCGCTATTGTTGTACGGTTTCCAATTTCCGATTTGTTGCAGTTATAATTTTTATCTGACGGTAAAATCTAAACGTGAATACTGATACTCAGCTAACGGATTTTCTGCAAAACTATATATATATATATATATACAAGTTAATCCTTTTCTGCCTTGGTCACGGTATCTCCCGCAGCTTGTTGACCAGAAAACGTTCTCATGAACAAAATATTGTAAAATTGCGAAACAAATAAAAAAAACTTAACGATTTTATAGTCTTTTCTAATATATGCCGTGGGGTACTAGCAGAGTAAAGTAATACCTCCTTCTGTACCAGGTATCGTCAGAAGCGACTATGGTACCAGAACCGACAGATGACGGTATGTCCATCCAAAACAGTGTCTTACGCACAGGGTGAGGATAGGCAACAAGATCCCCGTTGCGAAAGTTACGCTCAACCTTTGTTCAACAGTGGACTTCTTAAGACTGGTGTGATGGTCATGAATATACCTGATGGCATTTGACATAAATGCAAGTCATTTGTCTGTATCCTTGCTTAACAGAACCAGCGCTGCCATAAAACAGGACAACATCAGTCAGGTCCGCTAGTTTACTATGAAAGCCTCTCATCCTTTCACCACTTTTACTTTAACAGCCGTAAGACTTCCACTGTTGGATATAGACTCCTCTAGAAATTCCAAAGCTCATATTGTCTTCTTTTTTTATTAGACCAGGTCGACAAACAAGCATACAGCCCGCGTTATAGTAAACGTCACTGCAGTCTATAGACGCTCGTAATATCACAAAGTAGATATCTTTAACGCGTTGCCACAATACCCAGTCAATTTACTGCCTCTCTCATCCTTCAGACCGGAACACAGCAATGCGAACAGTGCTATTTGGTGGTAGCAATGGTCTACCTCATGTTGTCTCTCCACTTTGAGTACACCTCTTTCTAAGGTCGTCAGCATTGGCGCGTCTTCTATTTCACTCCAGGCAGCTGTGTTTGCTTTACTGGGTTCTAGTGTGAAAGATAAGAGAATCGGTGAAGATCCTGATGGAACCTAATATCCTCAGATCAGAGAAAGGTTAAGGTACCAGATTCTTGTGTTGTAGCGGGCGTCTGTAAGTATACTACGGTGACCGCGTACTATTACGTAGGCTGTAGGTTATTTGCGAACCTCATTCTATAAAAATGACAAAAGATTACTTTGATGTTTTATGTATGTATAATATTTTGTAGGAATAATAATATTTAATAGGAAAAAATCAATTTGTCTCAGGTGTCAGGCGGAAATTGTACCTTAATAATTATGTTAATTTAATATATTATTTTGTTTATGTCAAATATAATGAAAACACCTATAAAATGTAATGAAGTACCTCATCATATCAGCCATTGGAAGTCCATTGCTGGACATAGACCTCCCGAGAAATGGGGAATTAGCTTATAATTACCGCGCTGGGCAATCGTGTTGGCAATCGTATTGGTAACCGCAGAGCGTATCTTTCGCGAACAGGACGTTACTGCCCATCCCCGCCCTGTGCATTTGAGCGACACTATTCTGAGTGCATATACCGCCATCTGTCGGTTCTGGTACCTTAGTTGCCTTTTACGATACTTGGTCACGGCTAATTTAAATAGCGATTTCTTCTTTATCGATTGTTTATAACTTGTATAATATACCAATTGCTGACTTTAATTGAGGACATTAGCGTTACGTAACTACTTTATAAGAAGCATAACGTGTTCAAATACACTTAAACCAGTTTATGGCCCTATTAAAAAGCGTGAAATGATCCTTGCAATATTATCCCACCAACCAAAATAACTCGTCCCATTTTCATGACAATTCACTCAGTTGCATTGATCTGTCTGTGTGTTTGTTTATATACCGTGGAATTGGGATAATAGCTCATAACATCTGGGCATCTTCATAAATCATTGGGTTACTTTCCCGATTCATCCATCTCTTTCAAATGTGTGCGTGTTACATTTCATATGTAATTGACGTCCGTTTTAAAAGTGTTTATGATGAGTGAAGATTTATCATAAATGCGTTTTAAATTGCTACTGGGTTATTTATTTCTTTTTAACGCAGAATTTGTTGGAAGCTTTTTTAAAATTGTTTATTTTGTGTGTTTATAATTCGTTCGTTCGATTAATCACGCATTTGATGAGGAGTTTAATGTTTGGTTACGGTTTTTATATTTCGATAAGTTTATTTAGATAAAATGGCGTAATTACAAGGTTGTGATGATTTATTTTTGGCACGTATACCGACATTTCTGACCGAAAGATTAGAATAGTACAGAACCGAAAGATGGCGTTATCTGTACCAGCATAAATGTATAGTGCGGGAATTTCAGCAGCATTCCAGTCGCAAAATCTGCACACTGCGATTGCCAACACGGTTACCCAGCGCGGCAATTATGAACAAAATTGCCCCTTTGTTGGGGAGGCCTATGTCCAGCAGTGGACGCCCAATGGCTGTAATGATGACGAACATATTTTCTCTGTCAAATTTTATGTTGGGTGATCTTATATTATTCTTCATATAAACAGATATATTTAATACATTTTGTGATTCATTTAATATAACTGAACATATTTACTTTTCTAACGGACTTGTGTAACGAAACATTTTGACGTGACAACGTCTTATATTAGGTTGTGGCTGGGAGTCACTTATGAAAAAGTGTAACGCTCGGTAACGTTACGATGAGTCACCGAACGAGAGAGAGGCCCGCCGAATGCCTTGCGTCTCTCTCCCACTCAACTATGATCGGTCTGTTGCGCGCGCAGCACTAGAGAATCAGGCGCATTGAATCGGCGCATGCTTGTGTCTCTGTCTTTGTCTTTCTCGAACGTTCTTGGCGTTGGAAAAACAAGAAAGCGTCATAATACAAGTTCACACGTGTGGTTAAAGTATCGTCAGCTGTGTCTGTAGTGAAAATTGGAGTGCTTAGATTCGTCATTTACAACAACTACAACAATAAAGGTAAATAATTGTACACTGATATTTCATTATCGTAAACTATGATTGATTGATTAATTGTTAGATTGACACAAAAGTTGAGAAACTGAGTTTATAGGTTATGTCATACTATTGATAAATGTTGATAGTGTTAAGTAAATTATTAGTTTAAAATTAATTAATTAATTAATTATTATTTTACAAATTTTCATTAATTTCAAATTTATTTAGCAAAAATTTGAACCTTCGATCTGAATAAATGTTTTGATTTTCGAATTGATTCTTTAAAATTACAAATATTAAGAAAAAGTGGCAGATATAAGAAACCTTGATTTAAACTGTGTTGAGCAAGAATTTTAACATCTAATTTAAGTAAATGTTTTAATTTTCAACTTCATCATTTACAATTACAAATTTTAATTAATTTCAAATTTATTTAGCAAAAATTTGAACCTTCGATCTGAATAAATGTTTTGATTTTCGAATTGATTCTTTAAAATTACAAATATTAAGAAAAAGTGGCAGATATAAGAAAACTTGATTTAAACTGTGTTGAGCAAGAATTTTAACATCTAATTTAAGTAAATGTTTTAATTTTCAACTTCATCATTTACAATTACAAATTTTAATTAATTTCAAATTTATTTAGCAAAAATTTGAACCTTCGATCTGAATAAGTGTTTTGATTTTCAAATTAATTCTTTAAAATTAAAAATTCATCCATTCAATTTCAAATGTTCAACAGGAATCACCACTCTCAAAACAATGGAAACGGACGAGTTTGGACAATGGAAAGTTTAAGTTTACATGTACAATGTTTTAGTAAACAAAATATATTTCTATAGTTAAAATTAGTGCAATTCTTATTTTCATTCAATTCCTTGTTTCTATTGTGAAATTTAATTATATTCATATCAATAAATATTCTACCGAGAAAAAGACGTTGTCACGTAAAATCTTCGCCCGTAAAACCGACTTTTTTATCAATCTTGAGAATGGTTGCCGTAAGGTAACCAAAACTTGTCACCAAAAAATGTCGTGAGGTACCGGCGTTCTGCACATACCTAGCACAGATGGAGGTACTGTATACTGGATGTACCTCCCTCTGTGTGTGTGGTGACTAAGGTGCTAAAGCCGACAGATGACGGTATATCTATCCGAAACAGTGTAGCTTAAATGTAAAGGGTGAGTAACAGTATTCCCATCGCTGTTCCATATATCCCATCGGATTATAGATTAAACTCCCCCTTTTAGGAAGGCCTATGTCCAGCTGTGGACTCCCAATGGCTATTATGATGGACGAAGCTTCCAACAAAAAAAATATAAACGTTATAAAGACTTTAAAAAAGTAATTTTATTTGAGTTGTGAACGCGTAATGTTAAAAAATACTATTGTAACAAATATATACAACTTTAAAAAGTAAGGAGTAAAAGATGATGTTCTGACAACAATAGAGAAAAAATGTTGAGATCGTTTAGACATGTAGAAAGGATGGATGTAAGTAAAATGACTGCACAAATATATACCTAGGCGAACATATCTTAACCAGGTAGAAGAGGTATTAAAGAAGGGACAGGTGGGAAGTACCTAGAATAAACGAGTGTATATGAAAGGACTAATGCCAGTAAAGGAAGCGAGAGAGGTGTGCCAAGATCGTAACAAGTGAAGATCCATAGTCTCTGCCTAACCCGATGGGACACAGGTGCGATGTACGTATGTATGTAGACGAGCGACCAGAGATTTTGTTTAATAAAAAAAATGATAAACTGCCAACCCAGTTTTATTTAAGGCTTATCGTAAAATACCAGGGCGGCATATTATATTCGACATGGAGCCCGCAGCGTACGGATGAGCCTCTGTTAGTAGGCCTCATTATGAAGCCTCGAATAAATCCTGTAACACTTTACGAGACTGGCATTTTCGATGAAAACACATTTGTGGTAACCAGTATTTCATACAATGAACTCATTTAATTATATTTTTAAATATATAATTATATATATATATAGACATAAAGATATTTATATATTTGACAGCTAAGTGTCATACTTCATTTGTTTCTTTTTCATATAAATGTTTGGTGGAGTAAAAGCCCGGCTAGTGACGACGGTCTCGTTACCATCATCATCGTTATACCTGCCATTGGAAATCCGCTGCTGGACATAAGCCTCTCCAAAAAAGGGCCCATAATTGCCGCGTTGGCAAGCATGTTGGCAAACGCAGAACGCACACACACAATTTTTCTTAAGTTTAGTAAGTGTATGCTTCCAACGGATCATGTTTCAGAACGAATTGAGTCATATCCGGATACGGAAAGCGCCACAATTCCGGAATACATCACGTAATTGTGTTTGGTTTGGAGGTTTGGAGCCGACGCGCCTATCGGGGCACGCCGTGTCTGCGTGAACGCGATAACGTTACGAGTCGGTACGTACGAGTATACCCATTGTAACGTAAGTTCTGTCATGTATCCATCGTTATTGGGTCATCGAATAGTGCAGGAATGTGCGCGTCTTAACCAGTCTTTTTTCAATTCTCGGGCGAGAAGGCGCAGGTGGAAGTGATCCCATCTTATGCGCCAGGGGTTGTGGGTTCGATCCCCACCCAGGACAAATAATTATATGATGATATTTGTATTTATTCTGTGTCTTGTTGTTAAAAATACGTATTTTATTTTTACTTCTGCTGTCTGATGTCCGTAACACAAGTGCTTTAAAGCGACTTACCTCAGTCAGGTCCATGTATGAGATATTGTGTGAATATGATTAAATTTTTTTCGATTCTTGCTTACCTAGTTATCTTAAATACTAGATTTTAATTTATGTTTTTGTCCCATAATCGTAACTTTCGCTCTTCGCTTTCACTTCTCATTCCTCGTCACGACCAAGCTTCACGTCCATTTCTTATATTATATTGTGGCATCTTATTATATTGTGGTAGCTATAAAAATTATAGCCAAAATTTGCATTCAAGAGTCTTTACGAATTCTCTTAAGTTTAAATGTCTCCACTGATATTGCCCCCTCTTTTCTCGCTCCCCCATATCAAGTATAACCATATAGTGTTTTATATTGTATATTTAGTTTTGTTAAGTATGTTTATATATACTTTTCTTTTATTTTTGCACAGCTTTGGTCGTTATTCTGGTATTTGGTAATCTCTCTTGGGTTTCCACCATTTAATATATGTGCAAAGAGTGAAATAAAAATACATAGTCTATTTAATGCAAGGTGGATTAGCCAGTTGAATAATTAAGACTGTGTGAACCAGAGTGACATTATTATTTGGTGGTATCGAGTTTCATCATCATCACATCAGTCATTGGAAGTTCACTGCTTGACATAGGCATCTTCAAGAAAGGGATAATTTTGCCCATAATAGCCGCGCTGGGCAAGCGTGTTGATAAATAATCACAGAGCCCAACTTTCGCGACGAGGATGTTGCTGTCCATCCCCGCCTTGTGAATTTGATCTACACTGTTTCACATCGATATACCGCCACCTGTCGGCTCTGGTACCTTAGTAGCCTCTTACGACATCTGTTACAGAGGGAGGTACTATTCTACTCAGCCGGTTCCTCGCGGCTAATATTTATTGTATCGAGTTTGTGTTTAAACTACCCAAATCTAACTAAATTAGGCTAATTAGGCGTTTCACTTTCACAGATTAAATATTAATGCTATTTTAGTTCTAGCATTTGAATAAAAAGTGATAAAACAAATTAAGGTCACTGTTACTCTATCAATTGTAGGTAATATTATATAAGTATATTATATAATATTACCTACAATTGATAGAGGTAATATTATATAAGATATTTTGTTTAAGTATAACCTCAATATTGCCGTAAAAGAGGTCGGTTTCTCTGAGTCTTATAGCCTCAATTGTAATTAAGTAATTTGATACGAGCCGTGAGGTACCGGCAGAGTAGAATAGTACCTCCCTCTACACCAGGTGTCGTAAGAGGCGACTCACGTACCAGAACCGACAGATGGCGGTATATCAATCTGAATTAGTATAGCTCAAATGTACAGGGCAGATTTTCATCACGTTTGCTTATCGCAGCAATTTGAATACCCCCTTTCTTAGGGAAGCCTACGTCCATCAGTGGACAGTGGTTGTTATACTGTTTCTGAAGGATGTACCGCCATCTGTCTACCTTCGCCGCCTCCCCTAGTACAGAGAAGAGTATTTAAATTTGCTGATACCTCACGGCTAATATATATCTCTATATGTTAGTATATATAGATATACTTTTTTGTACACCAGGGGTATATAAAATAAAGATAAATTTTAGATTGAAATAGTACGAAGGGCATTAACGCCTAGAGCGATTTCTTCCAAGTAACCTAGGGATGGAGAGTGAGTACATAAAATATATTTATAATGCACCAGACGGTAAAGAAATAATGAAGCGTCCAATAATAGATGTCTCAAAAGTGAGACAATTGTCAATCTCGCATTAAACCTATCTGTAGACTAGACCTCAGAGGTCGTTCAATTTCAAGAGGCTTAGGGCATAGTCGACAATACTATGATATGACTTATCTTATAAGCGTGTAAGCCTGCGGAAACGAGCCTGAAATAAAGGCCAAAGCGATAAAACAGAGAATGGTCCTGATAAAGGTTTCCTCAATAAGTACCATCCGGAACTGTCTTTATATCCTAGATAAGTCAGTTTGGAAACGATCCGTCTTCATTGTCTTTGAAAGAGAGGGGGGTGGGGGGGGGGGGCTACTTGACAGATAACTAGAATAGATACAGCGTTTGGACGAGATAATATCACCATGACTTGATTCTGACAAAATAATCTGCATGTATCTAGAGAGATAGATCGTCTGCATTGGTACATCTCTCTCACCTATTTCTCACCACCTATCGCACGCAAGAAGCAGTGAAATAAATATATTATATTAAACTAACGTCTTGATATATAAATAAATTCAACAAAATCGCATAAATTGACCTGATTCCATGATAAGTCGCTTAAAGCACTTGTGTTACAGACATCAGACAACAGAGCAAATGCAAGCATTACAAATATTCTACTTAAATACATATATTTAATACCCAGACACGGAATAAACTTAAATATTATCACATAAATATATGTCCTGGGTGGGGATCCACCCCACGACTTCAGGGGCACAAGACAGGGTTACTATCTGCGCCATCGTGCCCGTCTAAATTTAATTACTGAGTAATGTGACATAGTATATTCTAGTTCCAAAATTGATATAGTGATGATACCTTTGTGATATTACGAGCGTCATAGGCTGCGGTAACGCTTACTACAACGCGAACCGTATGCTTATTTGTCGACGTAAACATAAAATATTAAGGTTCGGTAATGTTTTATTCTTCTAATTCTTTGAGTTTTCTAAATTATTGTTTTTTTTTTACCGAATGTAAACTTGTAGTATTTTTTTAATCGTTTCAATTAGATTACTTTCTAATCATTACAATTCGTAAAGTATGATTTATCAGATTGCTGGATTTCGTACATACTTCATAGGCAGAAGAAAATAAAGCGGTTACAGAGATCGTAAGACCGAGTTAGCACCACCTACGACAACAAAAGGAAATGAATGTAGATAGTTGTCGCTCTTTAATACGGTCGCCGTAATGTAACTCTAATAAAAAATCAGTTAAAAAGGAAAATAAATTTTCTTACGCGTTTTGACGGACCCGATGGCGCAAATGGTAGTGATCCTATCTTGTGCGCTAAAGGTAATGGGTTCGGTCCCCACTCAGGATAAATATTAATATTTATATTTGTTCTGTGTCTGGGAGTAAAATACACGTTAAGTAGTATATTAGTAATTGGTCTGTTGTCTGATACCCGTAAGACAAGTGCTTACTTATCGCAATATCGGATCAAGGTTTGAGATGTTGCGGGATTTTATTTTTAATTCATTTATATACACCGAGACTTAAGGCAGTTATTATATATATAGAACGCGTAAATATGCTAGTATCTACCAATATTTCTAAGCATAGTATACTTATAGCATGAGCACATCTATAGTATTATTTATATATTTTTATATATTTATATATTTTTAATATATCTGTCGCATCATCTATCCTTTTCACACTTCATAGCACAGTGTTATTTTGAAGCAGCCATCAATCCTATCCCTGGTGCGGAGCCCATCGTAAATCCCGAATACATGTGATTGTACAAGAACCGTTGGCCCTTCGTTGATAAGGGCTCCGGAACGGTTTGAGGTCAGCTCCCTTGAAGGACGGGAATAAGGACACATATTCTATCCCTTGGGACCTGATAACGTTATATGCTCATTCGTCATTTGAGATATTATCTGAACTAATATTTTGTCCTTAACTAAAGAATTGGCAATTGTATATTTTAAGACAAGGGATTTTTTTAACTGGAGTTTCGTCCGTTAATATGACAAAAGTTGGAGTATATTATGTCATTAGTATAATATATCATCATCATCATTATCATATCAGCCCTAAGACGTCCACTGCTGGAAACAGGAACACCCAAGTGATCTCTAATTGAACCGGTTATATGCGGCTTGTGGCCAGCGCGATCTTGCGATTTTAGTCAGTCAGGTTTTAACAGTCTGTGTATGTAGAATAAATATAACACACAAATTTCATCGATACCAGTTTTTCTAGCAGTTTCTTTACAGAAAGAACGTTTGTTGAACCAGAGATGGCAGTTTCGTCCGCAAATAAACTTGCTGCACGACGACTGTTTTAATATCTAACAGTAAGATATTAAAACGAACGAAAGTTGTAGTATCTTAAGATACGAAAAAACTAATAAGGCAAATCAGTGTAGTTACATCGTCCAAAGCCCATCATCTTTACCAGGACACGCTGGTCAGATCGAGTTCATTATTCATCCATTCTCATAAGTTCAAGTTAATACAGTTAAGTAGATAAACCACCAGACCTGACGACTTCATAAGGTATGCAAATATCTGGACTTAAAAATGTATCCTTAAATTTTTTCTTATAAAAATATGGGTGTATACTTTGTTGCTGCGAAAGTGAAACAAAAAACCGAATAATCACTAAAAGCTGGAGGAATCAACATAATCTTTTGTAATCCAATTTGGCTTATTCCTCTTAAGCTTGTTAAACAAAAACGAGCTTTGAGACAAACGGAGACGAACTAAAACCAAATAACTGATGCTCAGGAAACAATGTATTGGATCGCAATACTTTTCGGAGGCTCAATCCTAATTTTGGTTGGGTTTTATTTGCATGAGGATTGAAGGGACAATATCGGATTGCGGTGAACCGTTCCACGAGGAACTGCGGTGGTTTCGTGAACAATAAACTTTATTACAGCTGAGTAAGTGTCTTTTTTTGAATGAGAATTCGCAGTAATTTTGTAGAAGTATAGTCCAATCTATCGTCCTATATTAATTGATAAAGATATAGTAATTCATAGATTATTTCAAAACTTATTATCATCATCACCATCATTAAAAACGAAGTAAGTTCACTGCTAGACAACGGTGGCCATCCTTAAGAGATATTTCGTAGGACTTTTGCTTATAATTACCACGCTGAGCAGCTGTGAGATACCGGCATCGCTATGAGGTACCGGCTGAGTAGAATAGTACCTCCTACAGGGGGAGGTCCCTAGGTCCCAAGTTTCGTAAGAGGCGTCTAAGACAGTGTAGCTTAAATGCATAGGATGGGGGTGGGCAGCAGCATCCCCGTCGCAAAAGTTGCGCTCTGAAATTGCTAACACGCTTGCCCAGCGTGGCAATTAAGGGCAAGATTCCCCGTTTCTTGGGGAGACCTATGTTTAGCAGTAGACTTTTCATGGCTGTGATGATGATGATGATAATTAAATAAAAAGTGACTGAAGCTTTTAATTATATTAGTATTTCTGTGAAATAAACTCGATGAACCATGGTATCCGTTATATATTGAAAAAAAAATTATTACGTCTACTTATCTATTTTTCTTTAATTCAAAATCGGATAAATTGACTGTCCATTTCATTCATTTCACAAAAAGTAAACACAATGCGATGAAATTGTGAAAAGAGATCAAATAATTACTTTCCAATTCTAAAATATACAGAGAATTAAGTGTTTCTCAAACAAAGTGAAAGGACCGACGCAACATCGGACCGGCAATAAACTCTGCAAAACAGGAGATTGTTTAATTTATCGCCAGTTGTTTTTTGCGAAATAAAACCGGGAATTAGAAAACAAAGTGCGACAAGTCCGCCATCTTGGAGGACAAGCTGGGCGCGTCTTGGCGACCGTAAGTTTACAAGTTTGAGTTGATGAGTTGAAGACACTGCAAGCTTGAAGACGGGAGATTAGAGAGACGCTTCGTAATTTACTTTACTTACTTAAACTTAAACCTCTTTGAGTTTTTGTGTAAATTACCGCTTTTGAAGCCAGCTATGTAGTCAAAATTATACGGCAAATTTATTAGGACATTGTGTTCGAGACACGTCAGTGCGTCTTTGTGAAACGGAACAGAATTAGCGAGTGCATTGGTCTCATAAGTGGTCCATTGACCGCTAGTGGTCCACAGGAATGAACTCATAGATCATCAGGATCAACAGTAGACGTTCAATGGCTGATGACGATGATGAAATGTACCGTGGTACATGATGTATAAGAAACCAAAGTGATCCTTTAGTTTATAACTGGTAGCAAACCGCTGGTGGTACCTGGTTTTTTGATTAATTAGTGTTATTTTAGACACTATGGTTTACTGACGGTGGAGAATATTACTTCCCTTTGTACCAGATGGTAAAATATTTATCCAAAACCATTTTTACAGGTTCGCCATTGCGTGAATGATGCCTCGGTATTGTAAACGTACATAAGCTGTGGTAAACACCTAGCATCTTTATCTCAGTATGCTTGTGCGCGAATTGTCTGTTTAGGTATAAGGAAAACGCAGCTGCCATCTCTACCCTGTTGTGTTTGAACTGTACTGTTTCGGATGGATATACTGCCATCTGTTTCATCCTGTACCTCGTTCGCATCTTGCGACTCCTGGTGCAAGGAAGTCGTGTTCTACCGCCGATTACCCACGGCACATAGATTATATGGCTTCGTAGTATTTTATTGTCAGTGATGTTATAAAATACTTGCGTTTTGTGAAAACAGCAGGATATTGTCAAATTACCTGTAACAATAATTATATAATAAGTAAAGATCTTTGAGTACAATGAAAGTCTTCAGCAAACTGTCAATGTAATGTAATTTGTCAATGTAATTTTAAATAATGTTTATAGTATGATATCCATATTTCAATAATAAATAAATAAAAATCGAACATCTCAAAATTTGACCTGATTCTGTTAAAGCACTTGTGTTACAGACACCAAACAATAGAGGAATAACAAATATACTACTTAAACACATATTGATAATATAGAACAAACATAAATATCATCATGTAAATATTTGTTCTGGGTAGGGGTCGAACCCACGACCTTTGGCGCACAAGACAGGATCGCTACCTTCTGCTGGGGATGTTGCTGCTCATCTCTGATACAGGTCAGACATCCCTGTCGCGAAAGCTGCGCTCTGCGATTGTCAGCACGCTTGCCCGGTGCGGCAATAATGGGAAAAATTCCCCCTTTCTTGGGGAAGCCTACGACATGCAGTGGACTTACAGCTGAATGATGATTGTATTCTTAATGAAAAACAAAAGAAGAGCTTTAAATAAGAATCGACAGTTTACTTTAAAGTATCCCCTATCCAAAAACCCCAAAAAATAACTTCTACACTTCCCAACTAACTTCCACACTTATCAAATAGTTATTAGCCATAATTTATTCGGTCCCGCTGCAAAAACGACACAACTTCCCTAGCCATAATGTGCTCCCTCTGTAAACATAAACAAAATATGGTGACCAATTTTTATGGACATTTCATCCAAGTATCCTCTATTTATTTGGACTTTATTATGAGAATAACTGACCTCCTTTCTGAGGAGATCTTCTGGAGCGTATATTTGAAAATGCAAGTCCCCCGTCAAAGGGATTTTCATTGGATTTATAAGCATTACGGTTTTTTAGATATTTATGTAAAGAAATAATATTTCTTTAATTTTGAATTTTGCCGCGCTTACTACATTACCAATGACATTGACAACTGACAAGCGCTAGAGTCTGAGGTCAATGGTCAGTTGAGAGGTTATGAAAAAAATAGCATTGTATTAGATTATTGTGATTTGTTAATTAAAATAGATAAATAAGAATAATTGGTGGAAGAATAGACTTTAATTGTCGTTTCTTCGTTTTCAGAAGCAACGCATAAGTTTATTTTTAACCTAAAATTAAAGGATAACCGATATATTTATGAATACATTTAAAATAATATGTTATGAACAACAAATCAGTTAAAAAATAAAGGTAATTACTGAAGCAAAAAATATACAAAAGAGGTACGGTAATTTTTTTAAAAAATTTTTTCGGTATTCTTCGTGTCTAAAACAAATTTATTTTATCAAATTGTTTGCGTCATAAAATTATAATTACACTTTATGACTTCTGTAATAATATTATATAATTAGTTTAATGTAGTGGTTGTGTTCACTCTATAATACTTAGTATTATAGAGTGAACATTATAAGTAATGTAAGGTACCGGTAGAGACAAATTGAATCTCCCTCTAAACCAGGTGTCATAAGAGGGGACTAAGGTACCAGAACTGACAGATGGCAGTATATTCATCCACAACAGTATAGCTAAAATGCACAGGGCGGGGATGGGAAGCAGCATCCCCGTCGGGAAAGCTGCGCTCTGCAATTGCCAATACGTATGCCCAGCACGGCAATTATGGGCAAAATTCCACCTTTCTCGGGGAGGCTTTTGTCCAGCAGTGAGCTTCCAGTGGCTGATATGATGATGATAATTTAAAATAAGAAAGTCTAAAAAATAATATTATTATCTGTTCATATGTTGAATAAAACCACAACTTCAAACTTCATCTATCCTGCCTGTTATTTTCGGAGACAGTTTCTTCGGGCTGATCTCTAGAATAGTTACACCAAATTCGCCGGAACTTTCAATGACAGATATTCAATGATTTATGGAGTCACTTCGGCCTTTAACTAATTAGGACACCGCGGAAAAAATAACTGATTAATCACCGAAAAAAATGGGAAATATCAATTAACTTTTAAACGTTGCTGGTTAGAAAAAAGGAAATCTAAAACTTAAATAATTCGCCGAACTAATTAGAAAATTCGCCGAACGAGCCTTTTGTACGAGTCTGAATTGCTATTGATTTGAAACTCTAAGCGAAGGATATTGAGTTTTAAATTGTTTGTGAAATTTTGACAGTCCTGTGTATATTGATTTGTCACTCTGGGTACATACATATGTCAGTGAGCCGTCGGCCATTTTGAATTCGCAGTGAGTCTGTATATTTAATAAATTCATCGCAACGTCCGTCGTGTTGTCTGACACTGTATTTACACAAAATGGCTGTTGCTGATCCAGGAAATATCATTTTTACGCTCCGCCACGCTTCAGACAGAACACGTTTCAACATTGGCCTTTGACGTCCTCAATTTATCTTGCGTCCATTAATTATGTATTCGCGACTTGTCGGCGAGAGCTGTACCCTCACGGCTATAGGAAAATTCAAGCTGGAACAATTATCGATCTTTCCAGCGTAGTGATGTAAACTAGTCGATGCAAACATTTTATTGGATATAGAAGGAATTCCCAAGATATTTTTGAAATAGATTCTCAAGAAAGGAGAAATTTTATCTATAATTACCGCGCTGCAGGCGTCATAGTATTCGCAGACAACATGGTATACTGGTTCGAATAAACACTTATCAGTACCATTACCTCAGTTGCTTCTGCCACGACGACACCTGTTACAGAAAGAGGTATTGTTCTACTTTAATTATACCCTAAGATTTGCTTTGTTAATGACATCTTGAAGATTTGCAATCAAGCATACAGTACGTGTATAGTAAGAGTTCTATTTGGCAGTAGAAATAGGTAAGAATGAGGTACCAATACTGATGAACTTTGCATGAGGTTTGCCTCATGTTATATACCGCCATCAGTCGGTTCCGGTACCCGAGTAACCTTTTACGATAACTAATAAAAGAAAAATTATGTTATTGTTTCGGTACCCCAAAACATTATTGTTACCTGCAACTTTATTGATCCGAAACTCCATTACCGAGTTTACTTAAAAGCTTTACCACTTATTTTTAAACAAGTTCAAGAACTGTACTACAAACAATAGAATTCTAAAGAAAAGTACAAGAATTTGGTCTAATGTTTAGAATTATATCAGAAAATATGTGACAGTCCGTCTTGTTCTTGACGTGTAACTAATTATTCTATGAGCGTCGTTAATGTATGCCGCAACACAGTCGGATAATACATATTTACGGACGAATGAGAGAATTCCCCCCCTACTCTTTGAGTTATTACTCTTTAATTATTTACGGCAAATTCCCTCGCTTGTTTTACGATTTGCTAGGATGGCCTGTTTTATACCTTGGCGCATATAAACTGCGGGAATGGCGGATTGATTTATTTCTTCGTCCTATTTAATTAGGTTGCTCTAGTTTCTTATGAATGCAAATTGTGTATATTAATTTTAATGAGGTATGCAGAAAATTGTAAGTAAATTAATTACCCTACGTAAAGAAATATTTAATTAAATTTAGATGAACAATAAATTAGTTAAAAAAATTAAATATGTTTATCAATTTTCAGTTGTCGGGAACCGGTAAAATCGAATAGTTTCTTCCCATATACCAGGTGTCGTAAGAGACGATTGAGGTACCAGGTGGGGATGGGAAGCAGCTTCCCTGTCGCAAAAACTGTGCTCTGCGATTGCCAACACGCTTGCGCACCGCGGCAATTATGGGCAAAACCCCCTTTTTCTTGGAGAGGCCTATGTTCAGCAACGGACTTCTAATACCTGGTATGATGATGATATAAATTTTTATTACTTACTAGCAATACCCTACGTTTTCGCCCGAGTTAAGTTGTAGTACTATAAAAATAATTTACACCCACTTTTACCGCCTTAAGGGTTGATTTTTGAAATAATATCTTACCGTAGTTCAATCGAATAACTTCAATAAACAGCAATGCTTCATACTAAAAATACACTCCCGTTTAACCTTTTAAAAATTTCAAGTCTCTTAGTCAGTCAGCTTTTTCTTTTATATATATATGCATTGACACATACAGAATTTTATATTCAAGATGTTATATTGTTTATCACTCTATTGAATAAAACGAGTCACTATATCATTTATCTGTGGGATACTTCAAACTTCGAACTCTTTCGTCTGCATTGGTACTTTACTTACAGCAATTTCCACCGCCAAATAGCTTTGTTCGCATTGCTGTACTCCAATCAGTGAGAGTGGCAGTGAAATTACTGGGTAATGTGATATTTTGGCTTACTATCATGCGGACTACGTGTTCGACGACCTAGTCTAAAAAACTAAATGCGGCACTAGTTGCGGAAGTAGCCATATTGTAAATTAGCAAATGCTGTTATTCTTGCGTTTAATCGTTCGGACGCGGAGGAATGCACCAGGCGGCCAAAAATAACCAGCATTCGGTTACCGGCTAATGTACGCGAGTGTGCGGACGTTTTAATCAAATGATGCGGTTATATTTGAGATACGTTTATCGTTAATTGGTGCCGCTTTATCTTTTTGTTTCACTTTGTTTATATTATGTAGTCAAGAAATAAATATACGGTCCGCTTGATGGTAAACGTGACCGCAGCTATAGACGCTAGTGTCATCACAAGGATATCACTAGCGCTTCGCCAACTCTGAACTGAAGATACTATGTCACATTTACCCTATTTATTTTATTTTATTTAGTAATTTCACTGCCTCTTTCATCTTTCAAACCGGAACACAGCAACACAAACACTTCTATTTATTGGTAGATATTTCTACCGTCTAATAGCAGTGTTCCTCCTCACTCTCACCGATTGTTGACTGCGAGGAGGAACATGAGGAGGTACCTATGTAGACGATCTTAATTTATTTATTTCTTGATACATATCTTAAAAGGTTACAAAAATTAGTCTAACGCGCAAAGAATCAAATTGATTGATTTAAAAACAATGTCAGGGTTTTTGGTAGAGAGATATACTAAAATAAATTTGCACAAATTAGTAATGTTAAACTTGAAAGTCACAATATAAACTGCTATTCAAGACACAAAAACAAATAATAACATAAGAATAATAAAAAAACCATAAACGTCAGAAAGTAGTCCACCTAAATTTATAAGTCATTTTGAATTGTACGAAAGTGGTAACATGAATGTCCAAAATTGTTTGCAAATAATTATATATCATAATGTTGAGCAAGAATGTGATAGCATTTAGAGCCTACCAGCACGGCGCTGGCTAGCGCTGCTGGCTGGGCAGCGGTACCTGCCCGCTCCAATTCCAAGATACTGTAGGGACTGATATTGGGAATTTCTCGGACAGGTAGTATAGTAACAGGTGCATGCCTCTTCTAAATTTCAAGGTTTCATGCCCAAACATACCCGAAACGAGAACAGATTAACAGACCTCAAGTCACATCTTTTCATGGAATATCCCATACGTTTCAGGCTATGTATGTGGAGTTTCCTGAAAAATCAGATCTCACGGATCTGATTTTTCTTTGTTCTTATTTCAAAAGTTCATTCTCATCGTCATACCAGTCATGAAAATCCACTGTTAGACATAGGCCTCCCCAAGTAAGGAGGAATTTGCCCATACTTGCCGCGCTGGGCAAGCGTGTTGGCGATCGCAGAGCGCAGCTTTCGCGACGGGGATGCTATTGTCCATTCTCGCTGTGTGCATTTGAGCTACATTGTTTCGGATAGATGAACCGCCATCTATCGGTTCTGGTAACTTAGTCGCCTTTCACGACGCCTCGTACAAAAGAAGGTACTATTATTAGTAAAATACCTACTCTACTGTCGGTACCCCACGGCCTGAAAAACTTTATATAAAAGAAAACATTTACTAGGCAAGAATTAATTTAATTCAGCTTATAGAACCTGCGCCTTTAATAAATAAATATAAACAAGACGTAATCTTAACAAACAGCTGTAATTAAAACCAATTTCAATTAGTAACGTTAATAAGCCAGGTCAAGCGCACGCCACGCGAAATCACCAACCGCTAATTAAGCTGTTCATTAGTGCTTGCCCATAATATTTGTGATAAGTGACTGTATATAGTGGAGAGTTAATTTCTAAAATGACCCCTTTGTTTGGACTAAATTATATTATTTAATAGCCAACTGGCTTTTGATTGTACTATGTGTTCGCGCCGCCAAATGGCGGGCCTATGTCCAGCAGTGGACTTTCAAATAAATCCAATAATAATGATGGGCACAATGAACACTCCTGATAACTTTTGTTTGTAATTCGGTTATCCGGCCAAGGTATTTATAATTTGTTGCCCAAATTGAAATAGGATTTTAATTTAACAAGTTTGTTGAGGGGCTCTCACATAACCGAGATCCCTTATTGGCTAAGTTTTAATTCGCTTCGGTCGGCCGATCAGATTCTATTTATATAACAAATGGTTTTTAATATCAAATTAAGACGATACCTTTAGTAAATTATATCTAGCGCGATAAAGGTTGTGGGATCGACAAATATTTTTATGATGAATATTTGTGTTTGTTTATCGTTGTTATATATGTATTTAAGTATTACATTTGTGAATTCTCTGTTGTCTAATGTCCGTAGCACAAGTCCTTTGAAAGAACTATCTCTTAAAGACGTCAATGTTTGAGACGTTGGATGAATTTAAAGTAGGAAGGGATGATGAGCAATTAATAAATAATTCATAACAACTCATGCATTGACCTGACTCCGAGATGACTTATCTCGAAGCTTACGTGTTATAGACATCACACATCAAAGAAATAATAATAATACTCTTTATTGTACCAAAAAAAATTCATAATGAGAAAGAATAAAAACTGACTATACAATTGTCGACCTTGTCGCTCAGGGCGATCTCTTACAGGCAATATTTGAATGGAAATAGACGAAGAAATTACGATAGTGTACTACTATTCTAAGGAAAGGAGCCACAAATATAAATATACTATAATACTTAAACACATATTAATAATAATCATTCAACAAACAAACAACTTTTCATCATATATTTTTCATTTAAGTCGACAATCTCAATCACCACAACCATAAAGATACCGTAAGCGAGTTGCCACTTGAAGATTCTATGTCACATTACCCAGTAATTTCACTGCCTCTCTCACCCTTGTAACCTAAGCATAGCAATGCGAACACTTCTATTTGGTAGTAAAAATACTTAAGAGTGAGGTACCAATGCAGGCAACCTTTGTCAAATTGGACTTTGGGACAAGTTGATTTTTTTGCAATAATTAAAAAACCGTGGCCATAAAATCAGCGAGTACAAACAATTCCGCTTCATTATTTACAAAGTTCACAAATGCTACAAGAGCAAACATCTACAATGGTGACTGTACATATCGAAGGAAAAGTGCGAAAGCGAGGCCCGGGTGTACGTAATCCAATAATCGGTAGGGTGGCGCCCCAGTGGGCGCGGGCAAACAAGAACAGTCTGAAGCTCGGGTGGGGCTACAGTTTTGTTACTATTAAAAGAATTTTCAAGGTGAAGGCTTGATACAGGTGAGGTGTTTCAATTTTGCTTTAAGATTCTTTTATAAAAACTTATTTAAAATTGAAATAAAAGAATATAATCATCATGCTCGTAATAGCCATTGGAAGTCCTAGCTGAAGAAACAGCTATATAGTAATAAAAAATAAATTCTCACAACAACTCATACTTTAACCCGGTTCCAAGATAACTCATTTAAAGCACTTGTGCTACAGACATCATCCAAAAGAGGAATCAGAAATATATTTTTATCATCATTATATCAGTCATTTAGTGTCAACTGCTGGACATAGGCCTCCTTAAGGAAGAGGGAATTTTGCCCATAATTGCCGCACTGGGCAAGCGTGTTGGCAATCGCAGAGCGCAGCTTTCGCGATGGGGATGCTGCCGCCTAACCCCGCCCTGTGCATTTGAGCTGCACTGTTTCTGCAATGGATATACCGCCATCTGTCGTTTCTGGTACCTTAGTCGCCTTTTACGGCACCTGATAGAGGTATGTACTATTCTACTCTGCCGGTACCGCACGGCAGTAAACCCTTATTAGATTAAATCACGTGTACAGTTATTTTTGCAGGTTCTTTTCTGGTGGATCGCATGAGGAACCTGCAATAAACCCAGTTTAGTGACTCGTCTGGTGCCGGCACACTACTATAAGGAAAGCCTAATTTATATTTATATAAATACCGTATAAAAAATCTAATAGACACGCAAACCAAGCCACGGGCTAACCAATGTTGACCGTGCACACCCACAAAACTAGCTTTTAGATAGAACGCGTTTTTTCTAGTTATAACTAGTATTTGATGTACGCCTTTGTTAATACTAGAATTAACTAGTGCTGAAATCGAATATCCGTTACAAAATAATATGTTTATTGTCAACTGAAACGAAACGGTGTGGTTAGGTTAGGTCAGAACTGCAGCCTCAACGCACAAGCCGACGAGCGAAGCGATCGTGCCGGGGTAGTGACCGGCGAGCGCCATAATCGAAAAATCATATATTAACAGGTGCAATTTAACAAAAGTTTTATCTAGTAAGAACTAGTTATAACTGATATTCAATTTGAGCATTACTTAATTCAAATATTCACCGAGGCAAGCATTAAAAACTAGTACTAACTAGTAAAAACGTGTTGTATATAATGACCACTTTTAACTGTAACATAAATAATTTTTAAACCACTCGCAAGACCGTTGCCGCAAGGTAACCGAAACGTCAAACAAAAGATGTGAAAAGTTTAATAAGCCGCGTTTTAAAGTCGTTAAACAAGTAGCTTTATTATGAGTAGTGAACGCTCAAATGTCAGAAAATATCGCATAACATATTTCCGTATATATCGGTAGTGCGAAAGGTACGTCAGTTGACGGGTGGTGGGTGGATATTAGGGAGGGAAGGAGAGTGGGGGGGGGGGAGGGTACACAAACAATTACCGCCGATCAGCCATCATCGGTACGTGTCGGCGGGAGCGGCTGTTTGCGCCGTTCTGTTTTGATAGCATCCTTCATAGTTTCATTATTTTTCCTCGATACAATTATATTTACTTGTACAGATACATTTACCTACTATCTTGCCTTAGGTATCTTTTTGGCGTGACAACGTCTTATAATTCGATGGAGTCGGCTGCACGCACGAAAAAACATGACTTATGCGGCGTTACCCCACTCTGAGGCGTTCCGTTTAAGGCTTAAAGAGCAAGCGAGAGCGCCGGACGAGCGACAAAGAGGCATAATCGGCCCCGCGTTCGGCAGCGTTTGACATCTGTCTCTCTCGTACTCGAGTGAGCGATGCGCCCGCGCGGACAGCTGCTATACAATAATACATTTTCATTAATTTAAATAAAACATTCTTTTGAAAAATGCAACTATTTCATCAGTATTTTCTTATGACGTTGTCACGCGTACAGTCCGCGTGATAGTAAGCGTCACCGCAGCCTATAGACGCTCGTCTCATAAGGATATCACTAGTACATAGCCAACCTTGTGACTTAAAGATAATTTCACTTATACTCCCAATCTTCAAACCGGAACACAGCAATACGAACACTGCTATTTGGCAGCACCAATGCAAACGACAGTTTGTGTGAGGTCTATCTCATGTATCTCTTATACTTTACCATATCTAATTATTTGCTACATAGATAGTCTCAGGCGCTAGGTGCTAGCAGAGCAGAATAGTACCTTCTGTAAGATAGATTTGAGACACGAAGATCGGCAGCAGCATCGCGGTTTTGAAGCTACGCTCTGCGATAGCAGCAATTATGGGCAAAACCCCAGCTCTCTTGGAGAGGTCTTTGTCCAATAGTGGACAACTAATGGCTAATATGATGACGACAAAGATGGTGCGATATTAAATAAAATAAATTTCATAATAACAAACATTAAAAGAGTAGTATTTCATCGAAAATAAAGGTTAGTAGCTAGTTCAAAGATTAAATCGGTGATGTCTTTTTGTCCGTTGAGAGGCGAACAAAAATAATACTATCGAACTAAACTAAGACAAAGTAATAACATGGGGGTAGGAGGGTGGGGCTAAAGCGACGACTCTATTAAATGGCGAGGATATAGCCAATCAGTATCTAATAAGGTTGCTTGTAGTTTTATCTTGTTTTCTTTTTATTAGGCCAGGTCGACTTACAAACCTACATTACAAACATACGTTACATTATTATTAACAAGTAATATAAGCTACTTTATATCCATATGCATAGAGGCCGTGAGGTACCGGCTGAGTAGAATAGTACCCTCCACTGCACCAGGTGTTGTAAGAGGCGACTAAGGTGCCAGAACCGACAGATGTCGGAGTATCCATCCCGAAATAGTGTAGCTCAAATGCGCAGGGCGGTGATGTGCAGTAGTATTCCTGTCGCTCTGCGATTGCGAACACGCTTGCCCAGCGTGGCAATTATGGGCACAAAAAAACCCTTTCTTGGAGAAACCTATGTTCAACAGTGGACTTTTAATTGCTGTTATGGTGATGCATAGAGGATAAGGAAGCACGCGGCTGAAAGATTAAATAAAATAAATTGCCCAAGAACGTATTTTACAATCGTTCAGCGCCATCTATTGTTTTTTTTGTAGTTGATGAAATTGTTGGTCATCGTTAATCCAACGGAAATAGTACGTTTTTTAACATGAAAGGTAGCCAATATCCTTCTCCGTAATCCCAACTATATCTAGGTAAAATTTCAAGAAGATTTATTTGTTTTGATTTAGTTGATTGAACGCGAATAGGTAACAAAGAAACATACTTTCGCATTTATTTATATTAGATGGTATACTAACCTGGACCACACTCATTAAAGAAATAAAATATAAAAAATGAATTGGCACATCTCATACGTAGATCTGACTTCGAGATGAGTAGCTTAAAGCACTTGTGTTGTACACAAATACATGTAAAAAACAATGCTGCTGCCCATACGTGTCCTATGCATTTGAGCTACACTGTTTCGGTACTACCACAGTACCACAGTCGCCACTTACGACACCTAGTACAGGAAGTACTAATGTACTCTGCTGGTTCCTAACGGTTAACTTATTGAAGTACTTTAAAAGGCGTCAGGTAAGAAATTCTACAAACTCTTACTCTGCTTGGTCTGCCTCGTACTTCCCTGTTTGTATTCTACTTCAATAAAGTTTATTTTGAATACCCAATGAGTATGAGATGAGTAATATTCTCAGTGAACACCGCTCGAGCGGCTGCGGTCGTTAACCACCTTTAATCGCTGCTACTCGGGCCCCGGCCTTTGTTTATTTAGCGATCCCAAAATACAATTGATTTGCGAGTTAAGCGCTACGCACGCAAGCGATTGTAGTGCGATGTTGTACATGTATAGCTAGCAATGCCCCGCGGTTTCAGCCGTGTTAAATTGCAGAACTTTCATAATTACTTCATCATTATCATTACAGCCATTGGAAGTCCACTGCTTGATATAGGTCTCCCCAAGAAAGTGAGAATTGTGCCCATAATTGCCGCGCTGGGCAAGCGAGTTGGCAATCGCAGAGCGCAGCTTTCGTGATGGTTATGCTGTTGCCCATCCTCGCCCTGCGCGTTTTACACAGACTCGGATGGATATACCGCCATCTGTTGGTTTTGGTACCTTAATCGCCTCTTACGATATCTGGTAAAGAGAGAGGTACTATTCTACTGTGCCGGTACTCACGGCACCTCATTCTTAATGCGTGCGTTGATATTTCAGTTAGTAAGTCATTCAGCCAACTAGTCAGTTTCTATATATATATATTTATTATTATATCATATATATATAGATTAAAAGTTTCTTGTACACTATCTTTTCGCCCGCGACATCATTTGCATCCATCGGGAACGTTTCTAGGATATTGGATCGAGTAAGTAAAAAGTCGAAATATCTTATCATCATTATCAGACGGCGCTGATGAAGCATATGGTAGTGATCTTATCTTATGTGCCAAGGGCCATGGGTTCGATACCCATCCAGCAAATAAAAAATATTTTTGTGTTTTTTTGTCTGAAATCATCACCATCGTCATATCAGCCATTGGAAGTCCACTGTTGGACATGCGCCTCGCCAAGAAAGTTAATTTTCCTAATATTATACTGCTGGGCAAGCGTGCTGGTAAGCGCAGACCGTAGCTTTCGCGATTGGAATGCTGCAGCCCATCCCCGCCCTGTGGTGACATACGGCCATCTGTCGATTTTGTTATCTTAGTCGCCTTTTACGACACCTGGTACACGGACAGTACTATTCCACTCTACCGGTACCTCACGGTTGTTAAATATATGTATTTAAGTATTATAATTGTGATTTCTTTGTCGATTAAAATCTGTAACACATGTGCTTGTGGAATTACAAGCATAATACTTGTATACATTCACATAAATAGTTGCCATGGGTGGGGATCGAACCCACGACCGTCAGCCCACAAGATAGAATCACTACCAAATGCGCCATCGGGCCCGTAAACACCCACGATACTACTGCGGGTCAAAAATTCAATAAAAGTATTTTTTGGTTTAACGTACGGTATGTTTATAAGACAGCGCTATCAAAAATAAATGAGATGTAATTTGCAAGCGTAAATAGGATTTTACTCTCGTTATTCATGAGTTCGTACCTGACACAAACGGACAGACTGTCTAGTCCTGGAGATTATACGTAAATATATAATGCTGGAGGTTATTAACCTTTTGCTGTGTTCATAAAACTGCAAATACCCACATTCGTCTTTGTGTTAAAATATCAGTCCAGTCTCGTGCTTGTTTTTTAAGTAAAATCATAATACATTTACACAGTCTCGGACATTGACTTGACTTGAAGAGAAATAAATAATAATCTCATGATCATCTCATCTCATCAGTCATTGCAAGTCAAATGCAGGACATAGGCCTCCCCAAGAAAGGGGGAGTTCTGCCCATAATTGGTAAGCGTATTGGCAACTACAGAGCGTAGCTTCTCGCTGAGGATGCTGCTGCCCATCCCCGTCCTGTGCATTTGACCTACACTGTTTCAGATGGATATACCGCCATCAGTCGGTTCTGGTACCTTAGTCGCCTCTTACGACACCTGGTGCAAGGGGAGGTACTATTCTATTCTACGCCTTCTGCCGAAACCAACAGGAGGTGGTATATCCATCAGAAACAATATAGTTGATATGCACAGGGCGGGAATGTTCAGCAGCATTTCTGGCGCGAAAGCTGCGCTCTGCAATTGCAAACACGCTTGTCCAGCGTGGCAATTAGAGGCAAAAATCCCCCCTTTCTTGGGGCGGCCTATGTTCAGCAGAGGCCTTTCTTTGGCTGATATGGTGATGACAAAAGGTAAGAAATTGTAACATACTGCATTATTAACAAACGAAACAAAAGAAAGCGCGACTTATTCTAAATATAAAAATACGCTTTCCGACGTAGGCGCTGTGAGAACGTCGGCTTCAGGTATTATCGCGGATTGGTGATTACCGCATCCGGCGTTCCAGTGTCTTATCCGGCGATGCGGTACCGCATCCGGCACGTAAAGTGCCGGCAGCAGTCCGTCCGGTGCCGGCGTTAGCACCGGCCTTTACTGCGGCAATGAATTACCTGCTGTATCGTTCTCTGCTTTGTATTAATCCATACTAATATTATAAATATGTGTCTATCTGTTGGTCCGTTTGTTACCTTTTTATTTGGTCACAGTAACATATTCACATAAGGTCTCATACATTGACCCAACACCGTGATATGTTGCTGAAAACACTTGAGTTTCGGTTACCCAACAACAAAGAATTAATTATTACTTTTATTTTAAATTAACTTAAAAATATTTGTTAACACCCAGACACAGAACAAAGGTTAAATGTTCATTACAGAAATGTTTGCCCTGGGTAGTCCTTATAAATGATTGAACGGTTAAACATTATTAAGTTACTCCTTACTATACCTTGTACAGATGCACTATTCATTTGTGCTGGTATCTCTTCCATAATTTAAGAAATATATTGTTTCTGTACATAGACAAAACCTAGTTCGAGTTTGGATCAGCCATTGAACATAGGCCTTACTAAGAAAGGGGGAATTTTGCCTATAATTGCCGCGTGGGGTGCTGCTGCGCAATCCCGCCCTTTGCATTGTAGCTACACTGTTAACTGTCGGTTCTAGTAGCGTAGTCTCCTCTTACGTCACCTGGTATAGCAACAGATTACTAGTATTTACAAAAAGACCAAAGTCAATCTCCGCATTTTGACTCATCCGAGTCCAGGGCCCCAAAGGTTTCCGAACACATCAATGGTAACGAAATGTCAATAAGCACCGTAAGGAGATCCTTTTGTGCCGGCGCCGGACGCGGCCGTCCGGTGCCGTTCAATTGCCTGTGACTAACAAAGCGCGGGAT
This sequence comes from Heortia vitessoides, assembly GCA_020976665.1. Classification (NCBI taxonomy): domain Eukaryota; kingdom Metazoa; phylum Arthropoda; class Insecta; order Lepidoptera; family Crambidae; genus Heortia; species Heortia vitessoides. Next base: position 17,809,751 of record JACJUM010004390.1, read on the forward strand.
CAATCGCGCGTAAGAACACACCCTTCGATTTAAGTGGCTAAGGGATCCGATGGCGCTGATGGTAGTGATTACTTATGCGCCGAATGTAGTGGTTCCAATCCCTACCGAGAGCAAATATTTATATGATAATAATATTTGTTCTGTATCTGGGTGTTAAATATTATGTAATATTTAAGTAGTATATCCGTAACACAAGTGCTTTAAGCGAAATATCTCCGATCGAGTTAATTTATGAGATGTTGTGTAAATTTGTAAAATTATATCAAGTGGCGCATTAGGACGGTCATGTATGTATCTAGACCTTCGTAGACAGGCTAACTGTATTTGTCCAATGACACGCTATATTGTGTCCCTAGGGAACTTGTAATCCTTACTAGTATTATGAATGTGAAAGTAACTCTGTCTGTCTGTCAGTCTGTTACGTTTTCCCGCTTAAACCTCAACCGATTTTGATGAAATTTGGCACAGACGATCTTTAGATCTTTTTAGAGACTTTTTTAATTCGAAACAAGGGTTGTAAGGAGTCGAAAAGAGGGATGAAAAGTTGTATGTTGTATCACTATTTTTAGAGCTAGAAACTTGAAACTTATTTTTCTGGCCATTGATTCGATATAAATAAACATGACATTCAAAGTTTAAATAAGTTAAGGTAATGAGGTATGGTACCCAAAAAACTATTCCACGCGGACGAAGTCGCGGGCACAGCTAGTAATTATATAAAACAAATTTTATTCGCGTTGTTAAGTTGTTAAGCTAGCTGCGTGGTTCTACTCACGTAGATTCCGCAGGAATAAAAAAAGGAGATAACATATAGCTTATGATTTTTGCCAATAATAGAGCTTTCAATTGGTTTAATAAGTTTTGAAATCAATTCCGTAGTCTTCGAGTTTATTGATTACAAACGTACAAAAATACGAAATTTTGCTTACATTCTTCCATTTTAAGTTGGAATATCTATTTTTTTTAATACAATAATACCTATGTTACTTGAAACAAAAACCGCTTTCTAATTTTTTTTTTCTCGAGCTAGTAATTCCTCAGATGATCTTTAAACCAAACGAAATCTTTCCACTTTATAATATTAATTACAGACTAAAAAGGAAAATACATCCTTCCATATTCTTGGTGTATAATATAAATAGGAATTCATAGTTACATCATCATTACAGCCATTGGAATTCCACTACTAAACATAGGCCTCTCTAAGAAAGGGGGTATTTTGAACATAATTGCCACGCTGGACAAGCGTGTTGGCAATCGCTGAGTCTAGCTTTTGCAACTGCTTATCCTGCCTTTGTGCTACATTGTTTTGGATGGATATATCTACCGCCATCTGTTGGTTCTGGTACCTTAGTAGCCTCTTACGATACCTGGTTTAGGGCCTCCTTCTGTACCATTAAAATCAAATAAAAGGGAATACTTACAATATGCATACAGAAGGTGCCAAAAATACAAACTTTCTACATATGCTAATTACATTTGTGCTCGAATTCTAACCACAGATTAAATCCATCTAATACGATCTCTAATCCACCACCCGCCAACACTCAGGCCGCAGCCGCACGTCACGCGGCTACTTTGATGTCGTCCATTTGATCTGACCGGTGATGGATGGGCCACGGCCGCAAAGTTAGCGGTAAGTGAGTTTTCCATACTGTTCCCTTCGCTAGATGATTCATATCAGTTTTCTATCCGAAATATTTTCTTTTCAGATACATTTAACGAGTGTTTGACGCCTGGGGTTTGCTCGGGAATTAATAAAAACTGTTCAATAAAGGGACCCATTTGTTTTTATCGGGACAAAGAGTAGCCATTATGCTAGTCTAGATTTGAATCTATTTAAATACATTTTAAAGGACTGTGTCTATTTAATAGTAATAACTACAAATATTAATATGCTTAATTGACATTGAGTAACAACACTCATATACGGTCCCGATGGTGCAGATGGTAGTGATCCTATCTTATGCGCCAATGTTCATGGGTTCGATTCCCACCCTAAAAACATTATATCATGATATTTGTGCTTGTTCTATGTTTGGCAGTTAAATATATGCATTTAAGTATTATATTTGTGTTTCGTCTGTTATCTGATGACCGTAACTTTAAGCGACTTATTTTGGAGTCAGGTAAAAAATGAGATCTTGTGTGATTTATTACTATTTATTTCATTTAGGCACATCAAACAGAATTACGGCGCAACAAACCACTCCAAGAATCTTTGGGTTTTTGGCAAGCTTTGACTCCATAAAGATGTATGGACAACATGATAAGCCTAACTAGGAAACACTTAATATAAAAATAATCTATATATTTACAATAAGTACACAATCTCCGAGTAATTTATAAAAATGAATCAAACTAGATAATCAACAATTAAAATAAAGTGCAAAGAAAAAAAAATACAATATAAAATACTAACGATATGAGATTTACCACTTATTTAGTGTTGATCCATGAATGTCCGGCACACAGCTCGCATTACCCTTTAGTGAGAAACACCCTCGGCACATTCTGATGATGGGGTTATGAGAAGTTGTTTTATTATTATACTTATTATGAACAGATGTTCGTTATACTAATGTCGTTAAATGAATTAATATATAAGTTTACGGCAGTAAAATAGCTTTTTTTAATCGATTAAAATCGCAACCTTTGTTTTTCAATTTAAACTTTTCAATGTATAAGATTCTTACTAATATTATACATGCGAAAGTAACTCTATGTGTCTGTCTGTTACGCAATCACGCCTAAGCTACAGAAAGCTACAGAACCGATTTAGATAAAATTTGGTATACAGATAGTCTAAAGTCTTAGAAAGGACATATACTTCTTTTTTATTTGACATAGGGGTTGTAAGGGGTCGAAAGGGGGGATGAAAAGTTGTATGGAAGTATCGCTATTGTTAGAGCTAGAAGCTTAAAACTTATTAATTAGGCTTTTAATTTTTATATATATATAAATATAACATTCAAACAAAATGTAAGCTTCAAGCGGATGGCTAGACTTGAATAAATTCATTATTATTGTTGGTAGATTTCTCAACGTGCACGAACGTACGTTTGCCGTAGCGCTATGTCAAACTGCGATTTTATGGTTCCTCATGATGCAAGGGATCCGGCAGTAAATCTTGACACGCGTAACATTCACTCTAATGTAAATCGTTAACATTGTTACAAACGGTGTTCCTTGAAAACAAACGGTGGTGGTTTGTTTTTGCTTATTTACAATGGCAAGTTTTAACTAGACTGAATTCTATCATCAGAATACAATAGCAATTGCCGTGGGGTACCGGCAGAGTAGAATAGTACCTGCACGTGAACCAGGTGTTGTAAGAGGTGACTGAGAACCGACAGATGGTGGTATACCCATCCGAAACAGTGTAGCTCAAAGACATGGAGATGGGCAGCAGCATCCGCTACGCTTGTGGACTACGCTAATGTGGAATTCCAATGGCTGATATAATAAAGTCGTTATAGCCGAGACCACAACCGACAGATGGCGTTATATCAACCCGAAATAATGTAGCTCAAGTGAAACAGTGTGCAGAAGCAGTCCCGTCGCGAAGCTGGACTGCGATTCCCATTACGCCTGTTTAGCTCGGCAATTTTATGCGAAACACCACCATCTTTGTAGAGACCTATGTCCAACAGTGGTCATTCTACCGATGTTATGAGAATGCTGGTTAACCAAAGGGCATCTTCAAATAGATACAGGCCTTGTGAAAAGATGTCCAATTTAAGCGTCTTAGCCCATATATTATATATAATTATTACCCATATATTCCGCCTTGAGGTACCGGCAGAGTGGAATAGTACCTCCCCCTGAGTCAGGTGAGGTTTAAGGTACCAGGACCGACAGATGGCGGTATACCCATACGAAACAGTGTAGCTTAAATAAGACAATAAACATCGAATAAATGTTTGTCCCTTCCACAATTCATAATGTTTATTGATTTGGATGTAATTATTAGCCTAACATTTCGAGTTAAACATTCATCATACCAGTCATTGGAAGTCCACTGCTGGACATAGGCCTACCCAAGAAAGGGGGAATGTTGCCGATAATTACCGCGAGGGGTAAACGTGTTGGCAATTGCAGAGCGTATCTTCTGCGACAGGGATGCTGCTACCCATCCCCGCCCTGTGCATTTGAGCTACACTGTTTCCTATAGATGTAACGCCATGTGTCGGTTCCGGTACCTCAGTCACCTATTATGACACCTGGTTAAGGGGAGGTACTATTCTACTCTGCCGGTACCCCACGGCAAAATAAACATACTGTGAGGAATACAGGTGAAAATAGATCACATTACAGTGAAGTCCAACAATACAATAAGCTATCCGACGGCACTGGATTCCAATGTTTACGGCCCCACTGACGGACAAGTCGCGAATAGATCTGACCTGGACCACGCAGCAAATAGTCACAGGTGGTCCATTCCGTATACCCAGAAGTAGACATCATATGAAGGTAGTCTGCATTAGTACCTAATTCTCACACATTTCTACCTATAAAACGCAGTGTTCGCATTGCTGTGCTTCGGTGTGAAATGTGAGAGAAGCAGTGAAATTACACGATAATGTGACGTAATATCTTCATGTCACACGGTTGGCAACGCGCTAGTGATATCCTTGTGATATTACGAGTGTCTATAGGCTGAAGTGACGCTATACTATCCAGCAGTCCGTATACTTGTTTGTCGACGTAAATAATAAGAGATCTAACCTATGACTTTACAAACATAGCTGCAAGCATGGCTACTTTCTTTATAGTCAAGCATGTATCATCTTTATACAATACCAATAACGATTTATGACATTGAATTGTAAATTATGTGCTGGCAACGCTCGCTGTTTCTTTGCATAATCGATAAAAAAACACAGTACATGAACTGAAATTCATAATTTGCCCAGCGGGCGAGCAAAGTGAAGTGGCAGTGGACAGGGTACATAGCGAAAGTGATGGTCGATGGTATAGTAAGGTTTTAGAATAGAGATATTGGCAAGCTTAGTGTAGGGCGTCCACTTGCAAGACGGCCTCACCAGTTTGGTCAGAAGTTGGGATTGTGTAAAAAGCAATCTGTATCGCTTACTAAGTTATAGAACTTTCATTCTAATTTTGCATCCCTGAAAACCCATCTGAAAACCTTTAAACTGAATTTCAATTGAATAACTTCAAAAAAAGCTAAGTTTCATAATAACTTTCAACCCCTGTTTTTCCTCTTTAAGGGGAGAATATTCAAAAGTTCATTTCTCACTGCTCTCTTCCAATATAACAGGAACCTCTGGGCAAAATTTCAAATTTCTGACGTTTATAGTTTAGGCCCTGCGTTGATAAGTCAGTCAGTATATATATATATATGCTGTACTAAGTGTCGACTAAGGTACCAGAACCGACAGATGGCGGTATATCCATCCAAAACTGTGCAGCTCAAATCCGTCGCATAAGCTGCTCTTTGCGATTGCCACGCTTACACAGCGCGGTAATTATGGGCAATGTACTTCCTTTCTTAGGGAGGCCTATATCCAGCAGTGGACTTTCAATGGCTGGTACGATAATGATTATATATATATACAACCGAAGTGACTTAACTACAACGGTTAATTGCCTTCAAGTAAATAGTTAATTACCTAAAAATAAATGTCCGCTCATTGGTCTATCTGTACAAATTGAATCGGTGTCCGAAGTCACGCGCCCTACAACAGATAGCTTGTCATTGGGAGGACGAGTCGTTTCGACAGTCTGAAACATCAGGGAGGAATGATGCAGCACTAATCTAGATAGTGACGTGCACGGTTCTGTATCGCCATTGTGGGACACTTACTTGCTTGGACAAGAATTAGTAATGACTATATGTATATAATAAAACTACTTTAACAGTTTTTTTTTATTTTTATGCTCGAACAGGCAGTTATAGCTTTTATTAAATTGATATATAAACTCTCCTATCTCATGCGTTGAATAAAACTGCATGCTGTAAGTGAATTTCGGTTAAAATCGTTATGTAGTTAAAGAGTTTGCATTAGATAAACACCGTGACAAGAAAGGACATGATTGGAATATCTATAGAAAAAAACATTTAATTTTTACTTACTTGTTATAAAATTTAAAGGTATTTTCATGGTGAAATAATCAAAATCATCAATAAAAAGAAATTAGTATGACTAAGCTATTCACAATATTGAAGGAGTTGCCATAGGTAAAATATATTTATATTTTTAAGAATTCACATTAAATCTTCTTCAAAAAAGCAGTATATTGCAATAATAACTAAATAACTAGCAAACTATATTAATATTATTTATATATACTATATTATATTTTAAAAATTATTTATAAATATTATATAAAAAAAATCTATTTTTATACTTTGAATCCGTATAATTAATCTAAAATATTTAAACTGATGATGACGTTAAACTGTCAGTGTATTGACAGCAAAATCATGCGATATAACTTAAAATCCCCATGAACAATATTGATTTTAATTTTGTAGTCGATATAAAGTCTGTTACTCAAACTTAATTTCATTACTATCCTTGAACTTCGTTTAGAGGGCTGGGCAATGTATGGAGAGTGGAGTATACCCTTTGTATACATAAAGACGGCAATGCACCGCGGTTATAATTGCGTAAATTATAGAATCTTCATAATTACTTTGCCTCTCTAACCTTGTACCTATTTAATATATGGCCATACTAGGGATAATATATGAAAAAATAGACATTTTTCATGGATATTATATATAAAAATTTTATACTAAAGACTTTAAAGCATTTTAAATATAGATAACATCAAAAACATGATGTTATTTAAAATTTCCCAAAAAAAAATTGTGCTCGCTTGCGTAATGAAAGGAACATCTGTGCAAAATTTCAAGTATTTAACCCAGTTAGTCAGTCAGTCAGTCAATCAGATAGCTTTTCGTTTTCCTCTATATATATGTATAGATTATCAACAGCTACATTTACAGCATTTATGGGCATTTTATTAAATAGGTAAAATGGTATAAAGTATTTCGAATTTACCCATTACATTCAGACATTATAATGATTTCACTTTGATTACTTACAAGTTGAAATTGAAAATCTGAAACTTAATTTGTTAAATTTCACATCCAACATTCGCAAACTACCAACCAATTAGCATAAATCAACTTAATAAAAAAACATGAAATTAATTGACCTATAAACCTTCCACTTGGAAACTGAACTCTACCAAGTCGGAATAAAGTCTGTAATTGAACTACCGTTTTCCATTTCAACCTGGAAACGGGTCAGCACTCCAACGTGCGTTTCAACTAATTCGTGGATACACTAAGGCAACGAGTTTCGAGCAGTTACATTCAGAATTGGAATATACATTGCGCGCTTGATGATAGTATCATCGTTTAATCTAAAAGAAAGCGCCCGATGTTTGCGAAATTGCATTCCGGATCGTTTGCCTAGAGTATTAGTGGTAAAGGGTTTACTGATTTCATGCTAGTTTCCATTTGTGGCGACAAACTAATATCCGCTCTGCGTGAAAGTAAGCGTCACTGCAGTCTATAGACGTTCGTATTATAACAAGCGCGTTGCCAACCCCGTGACTTGATGTTATGTCACATTACACAGTAATTTCACTGCCTCTCTCACCCTTCAAATTGGAACATAGCAATGCGAACACTGTTGTTCGGCGGTAGAAATAGATGACACCAATGCAGACGACCTCTGTGCGAGGTTTACCTCATTACTTTGTCACGGATAATTTATTAAACCTATTGCCAAGAAAGAATTGAAGTTTCTTGGCAATAGAAAGATTGGATCTATCGATAGGATGGACAGACTACAATAATAATATAATAATAAAAATCTTTTATTTAAACTTACAAAATGTTGCACATCAAACATCCTATTTATAATAATCTGGTGCCTGAATCAAGCCAAAAAAATATGCCTGTAGCAATACAATCTGAAGTTAACGTTGGCTTGCATGCGGCATACTGGTCAAATTGCAAATCATTTAATGAGACCATGTCCAGCAGTGGACGTTTGGTAAGTCATTATAATAACCAATCCATTCTGCTAGGTAACATGAATTCACACAACACCTCATACATTGACTTGACTCTGAGACAAGTCGCTTAAAGCACTTGCATTTCAATCATCAAACCACAAGAGGACTAACAAATATACCACATAAATACGCAGACTCAGAATACATCAATCCCTACTAATATTATAAATGCGAAAGTAACTCTGTCTGTCTGTCTGTCTGTCTGTCTGTTACGCTTTCCCGGTTAAACCTCTCAACTGATTTTGATGAAATCTGGCATAGACAATCTTTAGACCTTAAGAAAGGACATAGGCTATTTTTGAACTCGAAATAAGGGTTGTAAGGGGTTGCAAGGGGGGATGAAAAGTTGTTTGCATGGATCGCTATTTTTAAAGCTAGAAACTTAAAACTTATTTTTCAGGCCATTGATTCGATATAAATAAACGTGACATTCAAAGTTTATATAATTTGAAGTAAATAGGTATGGTACCCAAAAAACTATTCCACGCGGACGAAGTCGCGGGCACAGCTAGTATATAATAAATAAAAAACCTTCAATTTCCCTTAGGAAATGCTCATGCTTACATGATCTCACCCCGAGCATGATCATTATACAATAGGTACCTCACTCATACCTCGCAAATCACTGGCGCGTACTGATATCCTTGTGATAATACAAGCGATGATAAGGCTGCGGTGTCGCACATCAAGCAGATCGCTTGTTTGTCAACCTGGTCTAATAAATAAAAGTAACAAGATCTTTAAATACATATCATGTTATCAGCCATTGAAAGTCCACTGCAGGACAAAGACATCTCCATGAAAGGAGGAATTTTGCCCATTGTTGCCGCGCTGAGTAAGCGTGTTGGCAATCGCAGAGCGCAGCTATTGTGACGGGGATGCTGCTGCCCACCCCCGCCCTTTGCATTTAAGCTACACCGTATCAAATGGATATACCGCTATCCGTCGGTTCGGGTACCTTAGTCGCCACTTACGACACTGGTACAGGGGAGGTACTATTCTGCTCTGCCGGTACCTCTCGACTCTAAAACATATAATGCTTAACAATAAACATAAAAGTAAATGAAACGATAACGTACATATATATAACTAAACCAAATGCCGATGTAATATCAGATTTTATTTTTAAATGTAAGAGTATTGAATAGTAGGTCGAGTGTCTAACTCTTGACCAGGTCAAAGACTCAATCCAGGAAGTCCAGAAACAAACCAGTCCTAGTCAATCATGCGCACCGCTGTCTGTCTGTTACAAATCTGTTATTTAAATGGGAATATGGTGTCAGCGCATTCTATTAACTCCGCGCTCGGATTTACAGAACCGCATTAACACGCGTATTAACGCAATCCTATTAACATTTCACATACTATTTAAGTTACATGAGGTAGACCTCATAGAAAGGTCTTGCATTGGCACTTCACTCTCACGTATTTCTACCGCCAAACTGCAGTGTTTGCTGTGTATTCCGTATTAGTAAATTACAGGGTAATGTGATATAATATCCTCTAGTCACAAGCTTGGCACCGTGTTAGTGATATCCATGTGATATTACGATTGTCTGCAGGCTGCAGTGATGCTTACTGTCACGCGGACTGTGTCCTTGTTTGTCGATCTAGTACAATATAATAATAATAAAAATACGGTTATTTAAAATAAACTGTTAACCACCGTTGGACGTCCACTGCTAGACATAAACCTGCACAATATAAGGATTTGAGAAAATAAATTTAGTTTTAAATACTGCACTGATTTTATTTTCTTCATTTTAGGAGCTTAAGAATAACAATGTATTCGAACAACCAGTTCAAATACATTGTTGTTCTTATACAACTCGACGGGCCCGATGTCGCAGATGGTAATGATCTAATATTATAATGCTGCGTTGTGCAATTGTCAACATGCTTGCCTAGCGCGGCAATTATGGGCAAAATTCCCCCTTTCTTAGGGAAGCCTATGTCTAGCAGCGGACTTCAAATGGCTGTAATGATGACATGTTTTGGGAACATTCTTAAGACCAGTTTAGATTTATATCTGTGCACTCTAGTTTTTTGTGCACCACATGCTTTAGCAAACATATCCCTATGTTGATGGACAAACTGACAACCCTCATAAAGCCATGACAGGGGCAGTGGACCTAGGTCTTTAAATATAGGTTTGCAAGATTCTTCAGATGAAATTCTACAATTTACTTTTGTTTGAAGTCTATTTCAAGTAAAAGCAGGTTAAGCTAGATCTTTGAACCTTCAGAGATAACTGAATATTCAATCGGTGAACCGTGAACCAGACAACTAAACGGGTCAGTTCACAGAAACAGCGCTTTGTTTATATGCAATTGCAGCAGGTTTAATCTGAACGGTTCTCGAACACAGCGCTAAAATCAACACGGACTGTGAACAAACAGACGGAATCACGAAGCGGTGGCATGTTAGGGGATCATGATTTTCCATCCGATCCGGATTTTCGATGTTTACGGATTTCCGGGATACAGTGCTGGTTTGAAATTGGAAAAGTCATTTATATTTCGAATGTATCCGATTACAGATGTTCAGTGGGAATTAAACAATCGTATGAATGAATTAATTTATCAACTCTTTATTATTTATATACCTACCCATTGGAAGTCCATTGGATATCCACTGCTGGATATAGGCCTCCCCAAGAAAGGGGGAATTTTGCCCTTATTTGCCGCGCTGGGCAAGCGTGATGGCAATCGGAGAGCGCAGCTACCACGATGGGGATGCTGCTGCTCATCCCTACCCTGTGCATTTAAACTGCAATGTTTCGGATGGATATACCGCCATCTGTAGGTTCTAAGTCGCCTCTTACGACACCTGGTGCAGCGAGAGGTACTATTCTATTCTGTTGGTACCTCATGGCAGAATAGAATAGTACTAGTGAGCTATATATAGTGTAGGTACTCTGTTGGGGTATACCTACTGTAATCTGTCGGTTTCGGTATCTCAGTTGCGTCATACGACGCCTACAAAGGGAGACGTTATTTTACTCGGCCGGTACACGCAACTACACACAACTTCAGCCGATAAAATCTTTTGCAACTTCTTATTTTATATTAAAAACGAAAGACACACATTTACATTTTAAAGTTGAGTAATGTCACTTGAATGAGTAGCATCCATTAATAAAATAAGATTAGGGAGAAGATTTGCCAATTAAATAATTTATTCCCTTCATTGACCAATTTCCACTGCTTCATTAATCTAAGTTTCAAATGAAATTGGGCGCCATATTTATGCAGATATAATGATATAGTAATAATATTTCTGATTATGTAGACCAAAAATCATGTCTTGTATCCTTAATAGACAGTGGCGCCATCCCAGTAAACGTAAAAGTGAAGTAATTTTTATTTTTATTTATTGTTTTGTAATCACATCATCACATACATTGACCTGATTCCGTGATAAGTTACTTAACGCTTATGTCTCAGACCTCAGCATATAAAGGCAAATATACTACTTAAATACATATATATAACACCCAAACACAGAACATCTGCGCACCCGGGCCCGTCAAATGTTTCACAACTAGTTTTCCGTAGTCTGGTTTATATCATTTTGTTCTTCCCTGGACTTCTATTCTGCATATCGACTTGCTAATTTCATCGAATCGATTAATTGATTTCTATTTTAGTATCAAAATAGATAAAAAAATTATGATATCGGAACAAACATAAATTGCATACTCGTATCTGGGATAACACAGAGGATAATTTTATCCTGGAAAATAAACGGCTACCGTTGGATCAATTTTTGATTTGTTTGCATTTTTTCACGAGATTTTTGCATAGTGAATTTAAAGTGGACCCCATAGCGCATTCAGTGGTGTTCCTAGCGCCAAAGCTCGTGGTTTCGATGCCCACGTGACAAATGTGACCGTGACACATATCTATATCTTCACTATCATAAATATCGATATCTTGTATTTGTCCTATGTCTGGGTGTTCAATATATATATTTAAGTTTTATATTTGTAATTCCTCTATTGACGTCCGTAACAAAAGTGCTTTGAGTGACTTATTTAAGAATCAGGTCAACATATGAGATTTAGTGTGCATTAATATTTATTTTATTATTTATAAACAAGACCACGTTTTGTGAAATTCTATCATTTCTCTGGTTGTCGTTACTGCAAATTATTATCAATTCAATATTGTAGTATCGTTACTTCTTCGTATCATTGATGGTCATAGTTTACGATCCAACATAAACTGCAACAGTAATTCGGATAATGCTGTATACAAATCACGCGATGTTCAGATATGCATCTGTTTTGCATTTTGTGCCGAATACCTTGGCTCGTGTTGTTATTTCGGATTTCCTTGTTTTGATGGCAGTATTATTCAATTCAATTTGTTTATAAACGATGCGTTTCGGTAGAATGGCTATATCATCATCATTATCACATCAGTCATTGGAAGTCTATAGTTGGGCATAGGCCTCCCTGAGAAAGGTGAAATTTGCCTATAATTATCGGGCAAGCGTATTGATAATCGCAGCAAAATAATAGTGGTTCGGATGCATATACCTTAGTATATAATATACAAAAGTTAGTTAGTTAATTAATAAATGTTATTATAATATACTAGAGTTTTTTGATGATATAGAAAACTTAATAATAATAAAAGACCAATGTATTAAGGCTGTGTTTTAGTGTAAATATCTAATATGAAAAATTCAAATATTTTTATCAATTTTATTGAAGATTAGATGTTAATTTATTGTAATTTAATTGATTGTATACTAGATTATGTAAATTGGATTTATATTAGTAAAGCTAGCTAGTAGTTAGTTCTTACATATTGCAGTGCCCTTGCAGGGCGTCACAAGAAACTGTTTTTTATATTATTTTTGGCCATCATGTTCATGTAATGTGACAAGCAATAAATTAATTTGAATTTTAACTTATATAGTTTTATCTGTATGTTTGTTTTGTAATTTTCTTTGGACAGGATTTTGTCTAATCGCCACCCAGCACGTACTGCGTGAATGTAAATTCAGAATGCGAACGTATTAAATATAGAAAAATGTTAGTGCAGCATTTGTAAACTTTCAACTCGTTATTCATGCTTGTCAACCTTGAAAACGGTCGCCGTAACGATACATGTCGAACACAGAAGTTAAATAAACCGCGTTTTTTAATAGGCCGTTAGGCCGTTTATAATAATTAGGCCGTTCAAAAAATAGTTTTTTTATTTATATATTTTAGAGAAAGGAATGTTGCGGTAGTTAGGCTAGACAGATAAATATATAACGGAAGTAAATGGATAGGACGACCTTGGCGAATATATCTTAACCAGGTAGAAGAGGTATTAATGAAGGGCCAGTTCAGAAGTACTTAGAATAAATGAGCGTGTATAATAATAATAATAATAATAATAAATAAATTCCCACAACATCTCATAAATTGACCTAAAATCCGCGGTAATTCGCTTAAAGCTCTTGTGTTACAAAGCTATATTTATACAAACACAGATATCAACATAAAAATATTTGCTCTGCGTGGAAATCAAAACCACGACCTTTGACGTACGCCATCGGGTCTGTCATATGAAAGGATTAATGTGAGAAAGGGCAAGGAGAAACGTATGCCAAGATCATAACAATTGGAGATCCATTGTCTCTGCCTACGCCTAATGGGACACAGGCGTAATGTATGTATGTTTGCATGTGTTATTTTAGTATGAGGTTACTTGGACACCATGAGAACACCTATGGAAGAATGTATTCACCGCTACGTCCGTGCACGTCTCTATTTTTGGCGCTCGTCTGTTTTCTGTTCAACGTCACTTACATCACTATTGTGATTGTACTCGCGTTTCTTAACTTCGCGGGTTGGCGTTGTTTATTTTGTGTTCACGAGAAGAAAGTTTACGTTGCCATACTATAGACGAGAATGTTTTAGCGTGTTTCGAACAGCTTTGGATTCTGACCATTAGTTTTTTAAATTAAGCTCTCAAGATATTTCCGCTAATATATTAAACTTGGAAGATATGATCATACCAGCCATTGGAAGTCTACCGCTGGACAATAGGCCTCTTCAAGAAAGGAGGTTTTTTGGCCATAATAATTGCCGCACTGGGCAAGTGTTGATAATCGCAGTGTGCAGCTTTCGCGACGGGGATAATGCTGCCCATCCCCGCCCTGTGCTGATTTGAGCTGCACTGTTTCGGATGGATATACCGCCACCTGTCGGTTCAGGTACCTTAGTCGCCTCTTACGACACCTTGTGCAGTGGGGGGTACTATTTTACTCTGCCCTACTACTACGGGGGTACTATTTCCGGTACACACATAAATTATATATCTTTACACAGTGAGTAATTTTCATCCTGCAAAATTTATGGTCACCGTTGGTTCGAATTTTTGTTTGATAACTTTTTCTTCCACGAGATTTTTGCAAATTGATATCAGGCGGACCCAATGGTGCAATTTGGTGGTGGTACTATCTTGTCCGCCAAAGGTCATGGGTTCATTTATGTCATACTTGAGTTACTTCTGTATCCGGCTGTTAAATATGTATTTTTGTATTATATTTGTGTTTCCTCTGTTGTAAGTTGTCCGTTAAACAAGTGCTGTAAGCGAGTTACCTCGGAGTCCGGTCAAGGTATGAGATATTGTGTAAATTTGTTTAAAAATAGATATATATATTTAAACATACATGTTCATGATAATACTGCTGGTTATGGACTTTGAAATTCATTTTGTTCAACTTATTTATTGTATGTTTAACTTAAGATTGCAGAAGGGTAAACACGTAGTTATATTATGAACAGTGATCGCGCTAATGTTTATTTGTAATTTTAACACAAATATAATACAAAATTGAAATGTTAGTTTTCCAGCTCATTCACGTGTCGTATAGCAATCGCCGAGATACATCGATCAGTGGACGACGGAAATCGTAAAACATATTTTCATCAACTCTCGTGTTGCAATAAATAAAAATAAGAATTTCATGAAATTCCTCAGTTTCGATTATTAAATAACTAGTATTATCATAGTATTTATGCTCAAACTATTAAGCTGTTTTGTTTCAGGAATCCTTGAGAATGAAATGCTTAACCGGTTACCCATTTAAGATCCTAAGTTCACAGTAAATTTCATTTGTGAATAGTGACATCATTCTAATTCCCGGCAGGCTTATACTTTACCATCTTTGCTATTAGCTGTACTATGTGACCTTAATTTATTTTGTACTATCAATACGACGGAAGGCAAGCCTTCAGTTACCGGCAGAGTAGTACCTCTCTCTGTACCAGGTGTTGGAACAGTGTAGCTCAATGGCACAGGGCAGGGATTGGCAGTGGCATCCCCTTCGCGAAAGCTGGGGATGTTACTGCTACGGCAAAACCTTCCATTTCTCGGAGAGGTTTATGTCCTGCAGTGGACTTTCAATGGTTGATATGATGATCAGTACGATTCTGGCGTGCTTTTCTGCTACTTCTATTAATCTCCTTGGTTGCGCTGGTTGAAGACATTAGACAGACCTTTTCTTCTTCGATTTGATCAGCATATATCACATCACATCCTACGAAATATTACAAACGAAATGGTTTGTATAGGTGGATGTACGGATATTTTGTTTTTAGCATGAGGTACCGGCTAAGTAGAATAGTACCTCCCTATGTAAGTGTCGTAAGAGTAGAGTAAAACTAGTAGGATAAAACTTACCCTTCAATTTTCTTATATTACATACAGAAATATTGCACAGGAAGAAATTTTTCATGTCTCAAGTTATGGCTTGCTTCGAAAAGCGTAAGAGGAGATGGAGGAGGGGGGGGGGGGGTTCTAGTAGGGGTCCATTAGAGAAATGGCGACGTCTCACATGTCAGTGTTCGATCACATTAAGTGACTCGGATGGCAGTTAATGTTTCGTTAGAAAAGGGTATCTTGTATTACTTTAGAGGGTACATGCATTGAAAAATGTTAAGTATTTGAATTCAAGATATTAACAACAATTGCTTCAAACTTGGAAAGAAATCTACTATATTATAAAGCAAACACTAATAGAGCCCGGTGACGTTGTGCGCCAAATGTCGTGGGTTTGATTCCCACTTGTTGTGTGAATTTCATTTCACTATGGAAATTTCATTAATAAGGAATAAATTATTAAAATTACTTTATAATTTAAAAATAAACATAAGAATTACTTATTATTAGACCAAATACCCAATACATAAAGTAAACATCCTTCAACCCTTATGTTAATAAATAAAACCTTTGTTTACTTACATACACTAGTACTTCCGCAGTATATAATCCGCTTCCGTCTACGTCGTATCAATCAAAACCACACTGTTTCAATCCACAATTACTCTAGCACACATTGATAACGTCCAATCCAAATGAAAACAAAACACTACTCTTTATAACGACACAGTGAAACGTTTAGCAATCGAAGCGGACCACTTGAAATGGGGAGATTAATCAAAATATTTATTCAGGCCGCGAGATTGATACATATGATCAATGTAAACGAACATTTTCTCAATTGTCTAAGCGGTAAACATAGGTAGTACACAGATGAAGCAAAGTATATATAAAATCCAGTACTACTCGAAGAATCTGATTTTACTAGCTCTCCAAAACGTGGTTTGGTCGAAGAGAACAAATCAATGGCATGTTTGTGATATTTGACGTGATGTATGTTGACGCGTCGGCGCGCAGGGCTCCACTGTATCGTTTCATACAATCGAACTAGATCGGTTCCATTCAACACCATACAGAAATAGACGGCGACGCGTTGTCTCGTGGTCGGCGTGGTTTTATTGTTAAGAAATAAATCATTCATGCTCTTCACGCTGCCCGGTTGGCAAACAAGCAGACACATGGACATTGTATGATGTTGCATGTTGACGTAGATGGTAGTGATCCTGTCTTGTTCGCCAAAGGTCGTGGTTTCGATTACCACCCGGGACAAATATATATAACGAATATTTGTATTTGTCTGTGTCTGGGTGTTATTTATATGTATTTATGTATAACATTTGTTATACATACCTCTGTTGTCTGATATCCGTTACACAAGTGCTTTAAGCTACTTATCTCGGAGACAGGTCAACATATGAGTTGTCGTGTGAATTTATTATTATTGTTATAAGAGCCGTAGGATGTCCATTGCTGGGAATAGGCATCCTCAAGAGGTCTCTTATAGTTTTGTTGTAAGTTGCCTGCATCCATTGCGATTCTTTGGTTGGAGTGTGGGTGGACGTCCTTCACTGCGATTTTAGTTCGAGGTCTTCATTGTTTATTACGTCATCTATATCAAGGAGAAACTGACTGACGGTTTGACATACTAACGCAGCGTCTAAACTACTCGTATAAGGGTTAGAAACTTTAAAATTTTCTCAGATGTCCCTTCTATAAAGCAAGGGAGCTTTGAGAAACAATTTTGGAAATTCAAAGTCTAAGTCATGAGACACTTATAAAATATATTTTCCAAAATCTTTCCTTAAGGGGGCAAAGCTATGTTTAAAGTTTAAATGTTCTACAATTTAAATTGGATGAAACCGAATGGCATTGCTAGTCTAAAATAAAAAATAAAAAATCAAATACTAATACAGTTGATTGAGTATTACACATTGTCCTTGAAATGAGTCACCTTGATCGGACAATTACATTTGACAAACGCGTCGACGAACCGTGTAGAGATAAATAGAAAATTGCCTAGTTGTGTGTGTGTGTAAGTGAATTAACCGTCGACACAACACCGGCTGTAATATATAGTACCTGTACTTTTGTTAGTTGAGGACCTACGGCTGATATCGTGATGACGGTTATAGGTAATGATGGATGATAGCACAAGAAAGGGTCTACTACCATCTACGCCATCGGACGCTTCAATTTTTCTCAGAACAAGAATAGCTCCCACCAAATAGAAGTGTTCGCATGCTGTATTCCGGTTTGAAAAGTGCGAGAGCCAGTAAAATTACTGGGTAATGTAACATACAATATCACATCTTTAGTTTACAGGGTTGGCGACACGCTAGTGATATCTCTGTGATGACACGTGCGTCTATAGGCTGCGGTCACGTTTACCATCAAGCGTGCTTGTTTGCTGATGTCATAACCTAAAAAAATTGCCGATCAGAGTGGAGTAGTACTTTCCCTTTTCGTTAAATGAGACAGATGGTGCTGCCATCCAGCGCGGTTACATTCTTGAGGAGTATGTCCATCAGTGGACAAATAACGGCTGATAGGATGATATTAATTCTTTATCTGTCCGTAAAATATTTATTCACATAACATCAACAACATACATTATTATAAGAGAAAACTAATAATTTTAAATTTTGCTATCCTCGGTTGTTATCTGTCACTTCTGGTAACTCCAGAAACTTGTCCTAAATTACAATATTTCTTGCACTGCCTCACCCCCAAAGTTCCCGTAAACAATTAAGTTTTTATTAGTGTCATAAACGTCCAAATAAAAGAAATGTGTTGCAATTATTCTTCTTACTCATAAGCCCTTACAATCAAGGAGGGAAAAATACGAGGTTCAATATATGGAGGTCACGCACCTCGTAAAATGCAGCCGTAGAGAAACAGTAATGACTTATTGGTAAATAAGTAATTGATTAAATAAAAAACTATGGAAGAACACCGTTTTATTCCATGCATGTAACGCGACGCTATAAAAATTATAACAATATATATATTCACTCAGTAAAGTATTTTATCAATCATGAGAACAGTTAAGCAATTTGACTCGAGGAATAAAAACGATAAAAGGTAAATAAAACGCGTTTCCAAGCCGTTAAATATAGTTTTATTATGAGAAGTGAACGCGTAATGTTTAGGCAAGCTTAACTTATGTATTATTATAAAGACCACAACATCTTATATTTTGTTTAGATTCCGTGGTAAGTCGCTTGAAGCACTTGTGTTACGGACGCCTGATAATAGTGGAATCACAAATATACTACATAAATGCATATCTTTAACACCCAGGCACAGAACAAACTCAAATATCATATAAATATAAACCCTGGGTGGGAATGGAACCCACAACCCTTGGCGCACAAGATAGGACTACCATCTGCTCCATCGGGGCCGTCAGATAAATATAAAAAAATCCAATAAACACCCCTATTGGCCGAGTTGGAAATTGAATAAATTCGCCATTACTGTCATTTATATGCGGCCATCGCTCCGTTTAATATTCGTGAAATTTCACCATCGTCGTTATAACTCATTATACGGCCTCTAATTGACTTTAAATTGAGAGATTTTATTCGTTCGGGTGAAGTGAGAAATGGGTCAATTACAACTCGTTATGTGAATTTAAAATATTTTCACTGACATTTGCCCGCAATGGCATTTTAATTATTGCCCGCAGTTCGGTGAAACAATTCGACGCACAAGTGTTTTAAGCGACTTACCACACAGGTCAATGTTTAAAATGTTGTGGGAATTTATTATTATTATTATTATTTATTTTGTAAATATATATCGTTAAAGGTACCAATAACCTTTAATGTTTAATTTATTTACGCACTGTACGTCGTTTTATCATCATCGTTATCATACCGGTCATTCAAGTCCATATTTGCTTTATATAGGCTTCCCCAAGAAAGAGGGAATATATGCACATAACTGCCGCGATGGGCTAGCGTGTCTGCAAGGAAGCTGCCTATCCCCACCCTGTGCATTTAAGCTGCACTGTATCGGATTGATATACCGCTATCTGTCGGTTCTGGAATTTTCGCGTCTTCCGGCACCTGGTACAGAGGGAGGTACTATTAAAAGTACATCGTTTACCCGATTATTAAAGAAAGTATGTATAGGCAAGATTATTATATATATTACAATTTATTTTACAATATCTTTGTATTTTTGCCTATACTAGCTGATTTTAAAAGAAGTACATACATACATCACGCCTGTGTCCCATCGGGGCAGGTAGACTATGGATCTCCACTCGCTACGATCTCTCTCGCTTCCCTTACTCGCATTAGTCCTTTCATACACGCTCATTTATTCGTGGTACTTCTGACCTGGCCCTTTTTTAATACCTCTTCTACTTGGTTAAGATATGTTCGCCTCGGTCGTCCTATACCAACTCTTTATTCACTTCCACTCTATATATGTTCTGCTTCATGTGTTCATTCTACTTGTCCAATGTCCAAGCATTCTTTTCTCTATTGTTATCACAACATCATCTTTTACTCCACATTGATCTCTTATCACACTATTATTTAGTCTATATCTCAAACTCACATCATACATACTTCGAAGTGCTCTCATTACAACAGCATTTATTCTACTCGCAGGCTTCTTCCGCCATACCCAATATTCATTACTATATGTCATAGTCGCAAATAACACACCTCTATGAAAAGCCAGTCGTGCTTATTATAAAGAAGTAATATTATCTTTTAGGAGTTATATTGATAAAAATAACATAAAATAAGATCAAGAACTGTTGAAAGACTACAACTTAGACCAGAGAAGGTCATTTGACCTATAGTTATGTTAAAGTCGGTTATGGATAACATCTGTAAAAAACATATACCTAAGTGTTCTAGTAAAATATAAATATTAATGGCCATATTTACTGTATGTGTTAAAGTTACCAATTTGAGTCAAATTAATCCAATTTCATTGTCTCAAAACTGAACACCAACTAGTAAAGCTATAGTTTGTCAGAACTAGGTCTCTGGTATGAGTAAACATTATGAAATACTAAGCGAGCAATCAAGACTTGGTACTCGCGTCTTAGGTTATACAAGAATTAGCAATTACTGGGTAATGTTCTTCAAGTCAGAACGTTGGCAACGCCCAAGTGATATTCTTATGAGCGTCTAGGCGCTTACTATCACGCGGACTATAGGCTTGTTATGGACCTGGTCTAATAAACAAGTATCATCGATTGATCGCGTACCTTGCGCGATACCAGTTCATACACTGCTTTTTGCTTCCGTTACAAGTAATCACACAACATCTCATACATTGACCTTAAAGTGCTTGTGTAACGAATCTCATACAAAAGAGGAATCACAAATATAGTAACTTAAATACATATTTTTGATACCCAGACACAGGACAAACACAAATATCATCATATAAACATTTGTTCTGGGTCGGAATCGAACCCACGACCCCTGGCGCATAGGATAGGATCACTACAATCTGTGCTATCGGGCCCGACATTTTAATTTCTTATTATTTTTCATAGTTATTGAATACTATTCCCTGGGCCAGGTATAAAAGGCGACTAAGGTACCGTATCAGGTACTATACGAGGCGAAGAGATACCGGTATACCGGAAACATGGCGGTATATCCCCCTTAAATAGTGTAGCTAAAATACAATACAGTACAGACGAGATGGGCAGCAGCATCCGCGTCGACATGCTACTCTCTGTGATTGCTACCACGCCTTCAGCGTATCTATATAATAATATGTTGTATAATAATTAAATAAATTTAGAGAGGCCTATATTAAGCAGTAAATGGGACTTGGTTTGATGGGCCCGATGGCGCAGATAGTTGTAATCCGACAGGACAAATATTTATTTGATGATAATTGTGTTTGTTCTGTGCTTGGATGTTATTTATATGCATTGTTGTCTGATGTCCGCAGCACAAGTGCTTTCACCGACTTATCTCGGAGTAAAGTCAATATTTATGAGATGTTGTGTGAATTTATTATTCAACTTCCTGGGGCTGATCTGATGACGAAGACAATGAAGACGATGATTAATGTTAAATATCGATAACGATAGATGGCGTTATATCCATCCGAAACTGTATATACATCCATCAGTTGCAAAACGACGTACGATTTTTTATATTTAATATAAAGACACAACAGATTACATAGTTACATACATACATAGTTTATTATTAAGGTACAAACACAAGATTATAATCCAAAATATGTCTTTATAACATTATTTTATTACTCCGAGCGAAGCGAAGCGTTGTTAGTTTAAAATAAAATACAACAGTATTTTTTCAAAAATCGCTGTGGAATCGAGACCAGCTTGTTATCGGAATGTTAACTGGGAAATCTAAAACGAAGCAATATACAAGTTAACTTTGCAAAAAAGTGGAATACAGATAAAAACTTATTTTTATTCTTCCTTTCTTTGTTCTGGTATTCCCGCAACGAGTTTTTAAAACAACAGTGTAGTGTATTGGATATTTAATTAAAGAAGAAACTGCTTCAATTAGGAATTATAAATTATGTTATAACAATAAAATAATACAACGATAGAACTGTGTTGTACTGGCAAACTAACTAATGGAGATTTTTTTTGTCATAATTTTCGGTTAATTTTACATAATTTACTTCATCTGTAAGTAATGTAAACAATATTGTTTACGTTACGTGTTTTTGCTATAGAGGCTATGTTTTGTCCTTGCCCTTCTGCTTATCTTAAAATCCGCTTCGTGTTCCTCCGGGACAGCCATGAAAAAGCCTTAAGATCGTCGTCGAATTTATCATTAAAAATGCCTGTGCATCCTAGAACTTTCTATAGCAAATCTTTTACAGTTCAAGCAGTTTGTTTGTGGAATGCACTCCCCCTTGAAGTGATATCCGCTCGTTCTCTTTCTATTTTTAAGAGAATGGTGAAGGTGCATTATCTCTCATTTTAATTTCCTTTCTTCTTCTTTAGTAACTATGTCTTTTATATGTATTTTAATGTATGTGTATATTTATAAATGTATATTTGTTTGTTGTACTAAGTACACTTCAAACTTCCACCAGCTTTAAAATTATCTCTATCCAAAGGTTACCTGTGAGATAAGGCCGCCTCTTGTACCTACTATTCAGTTTTTGAGACGTTCTTGTGTTGTTTTTATTAGTGTACAGTAAATAGTATATTATATTTAATAATAATTAAATATGCTTCCAAATACTACATCACTACTAATAAAGCTATAATTAAATGAGAATAGATGACGTAAGAGGCAATAGAGGTAACAAACCGGTAGATGGCGGTTTATCGGGAAACAGAGAGTACTTCAAGTAAACGACATATAGAGTAGAGATAGAGACGAGGTCGCGGGTAGTCAACTATTTACTATTAACAGATGGTATGTTTATCCGATACAGAGTAGACCAAATACAGGATAGGTAGCCTATATTATCTATATTACAGGAAGGAATGTAAACAAGGCAGGAATGGGAAGCTGCATCCTCGTTGCGGAGTTAAGGTTACTCTTTACGATTTAAATTGACAACCAATCCTTAAATTTTTCACGTAGACAGCTAAAACCCTAGGGAGGGATTTGGACACTCCTCGGAATAAAAAAGAGTTTCTAAGGAACGCAAATATAAAGTACAATTACGGGTGGGAAGTCTGTTATTGATAATTTTATAGAATGCTTCATTATTTCCGGGCGGATTAGGACATTACATCCTTTGTACCGGGTGTTGTAAGAGCCGATGAAGGTACCAGAATTGACAGACGGCGGTGTATCCGCCTGGAACAGTGTAGCTCATATGCACAGGGCGAGGATGGGCTGCAGCGTCCCGTTCCCGAACGCTGCACTCTGTGATTGCCAATACGCTTGCCCAGCGCGGCAATTATGGGCAAATCTCCCAATTTATCTAGACCTATGTCCAGTAGTGGACTTCCAATAGCTGATATGATGATGAACTTAAATTATCTTGTGAATATCTCTCAAATAAACAATGAGAACAACAAATAAACCGACTTATTCACGCTTGCGCTTGCACGCGTCGCGGTAATTTTAGCCAATTTTCAATGTCCACCAGTGGATACTTTACGGCCGCTATGATGATAATGACGTTAATAATATCGGATTAATTCGATACGTCATTGAAGAACAATTAACTCAATGCGTCACAGGTCATTGTAACAACCCACCCGGCAAACAGTTTGCACAGGACATGCAAATAATCGGACACTCGAAAGTCGACAGTGATCGATACCACTCGAGACATTCCCGGTAATTGAGTCCAAACATAGGGATGTTTTTGTAATGAGGCTTTTATTGAGGCAAACATAACAGTTGCCAATAAAAGGGGCCGTAAACAAGATTTCATGAATATTAATAAAAATAATCTGAGCGTCCATAATGAATGTTAAATAATGCCAAAGGTCAAATGGAAACTTTTGCGAATAACGTGGTATAAAACTAAGTCACTTCCCGCTGTCTGTCTGTTACTGTTTATGCTTAGATGTTACTATTTGGTTCTGCGAGGTTATTAGAGCCATCATAATTTGCTTTGCTTTCGTAGCATCAGCTAATTTTATAGCAATAATATATTATTTCTGCCGTTAGGTACCGGCAGAGTAAAAAGTATACCCCCTATATCAGGCTATATTTGCTATTACGAACGCGAGTCTGATTCGCGATAAATAATAATATTCAAGAACAAAACCAACAAGTTTGTTTAAGTTGATTAATGACATTCTGCGCTTTTAAAGTTCTGCGCGTTTAACATTATTCGCCTTTGACAATACGCGTTTTCGAAAGTTCCGATCCTTTGTCATTTATCCCCGACCGCAGGTCATAGCAAGTATCTATTTATTTCGATATTGCACATGTATATTATAAGGTGTTACAGTATATAATAGCAGTGTGGTGCATGACCATGTCAGAGTGTCGCATAACATAAAACAATATAGAATTGAAATTAAAACTAGTAATTTGCATGCTTTCAAACTATATGAGCTTTCCGTGGGTCATTTTATTTTTCTTCTAAGAATTCGTTTACAGTGTAGTATGATTTCTAGATTAAATATTCCTTTAATTTACTTTTAAATATATTAATATTGCTTTAAATTTTTATCGCTGTTTGAATCTTATTGTATATTAAAACAAATCGGTAGAATGGACTATTTCTATACATTTCTAATTTAGAGAGAATCAAATTAAATCAAGAGGTATCAAAGAAGCGCCACGTCAGAACCAAGAATAAACAAGCGTGTATGTATAGACTAATGCGAGTAAGTGAAGCGAGAGTGGCTTGCAAAGATCGTAGCAAGTAGAGATCCATGGTCTCTGCCAAACCCAATGGGACACAGGCGTGATGTATGTATGTTAGTACTAAATCAAACTGAATAAGTCAGTTCATTTGTTTTTATAATTGTTTATTTAAATGATGATTTAAGAGACAATTTAAGTTCATCATCATATTCGGTCTCGATGGTGCAGATAGTGGGTTGATCCCCACCCAGGACATATATTTACTCGATTATATTTGTGTTTTTTCTGTGTCTGGGTGTTAAAAGTATATATTTAAGTATTATATTTGTGATTCCTCTGTTGTTTGATGTCACTAACACAAGTGCTTCAAGCGACTAACCACGGAGTCAGTCAATGTGTGAGATGTTGTTTGAATATTTTAGGAGATAACATAATATCAGCCATTGGAAGTCCACTGCTGGAGATGGCCTTCCCGAGAAATGGGGAAATTTCCGCTGGGCAAGTCTGTTGGCAGAGCGCAACTATCGCGACTTATTAGAAGTCGCACGTGGCGACTGAGGGGTGACATAATATCTTCAAGTCACAAGGCGCTAGTGATATCCTGATATTGCAAGTATCTAAAGCTGTCATGCTTACTATCACGTGGACAGTTATCTCTCGACCTGGTCTGGTATATATAAATTTGTAATTTCACATTTATATTAAATAGTAAAGTTAAATGTTGACCACCGACCACTACACAGTAAAGTCATTTCTAAATATTTTCCTACGCCCTCCCCCCCGAAGCACAGAGCGACCCTTTCGTTTGTCGTGTTTCGCCAAAACCACTAATATTTTATCCACCCATCTCCTAAGCTAAATTAAAACGGGCAAAGGAATAATATAGTCTGTCCCATTTACTCTTGATTAATTCCTTAGCGAAGTAGAGACGGTAAGCTGTCTTTCGGGACCTATTAGTAATTCGGCCTTGCTGAAATGTTCCTCCGTTTTAAGGAGTCACGTGGAATTGGGTGGGTTTGAAGGGCTTAGAACTACGCGACCTCAATTGTTTTGATAAGTTTTACCAGTATACTGCGCTTGTTTACAGGTTGGACATATATGTGATTTCTAATAGTATAAGAATATGCCAATTATATACTCTGGCGCAAGGCGCAGACGGTAGTAATCCTATCTTGTGTGACAAAGATCATGGGACCCAGAGCAAATATGTATATAAAGATAGTTGTGTTTGCTCTGTGTCAGGGTGTTAAATATTAAAGGAGTATACTTGTAATTCCTCTGATATCTGATGTCCATAACACAAGTGCTTTAAGTGACTTACCACGGAGTCAGGTCAATGTGTAAAATGTTTTGGGATTTTATTTATTTATTATTATAAATATGAAGCCCTGAGGCACTGACAGAGTAATACAATAGTATCTCCTCCTATACCAGGTGTCTTAAGAGGCGACTAAGGTACCTACCAGAACCGACAGATGGCGATATATCCATCCGTAACAGTGTAGCTCAAATGCACAGGGCGATGATGGCTGCAGCATCCTCGCTGCAAAGATACACTCTACAATTGCCAACACGCTTGCCCAGCGCGGCAATTATGGGCAAAACAAAAAAATGGGTGGACTTCCAATAGCTGGTGTGATGATAAAAAACTATCAGGTTTCCGCGGTTTCACCCGTAGAGTTCTTGCTATCATAAAATTTAGTTCATTTGTTACAAACGCACAGTAATATAAATCTTGCGTCGTTACAATACATTTTGAGTTTATAGTTTGATTTTATGAAATATAATATAACCTATGTTACTGGGTAAAATATAGCTTTATTTAATATTATATAGTCAGCAAACAAGCATGCGGTCCGTTTGGTGGTAAACGTGACCGCAGCCTAAAGGCGCTCGTGTCATTACACGGATATCACTAACATGCCGCCAGCTCTGTAAACTGAAGATGCTATGTCCACATTTACCCAGTAATTTCACTGTCTCTTTTACCGTTCAAACCGAAACACAGCAATGCGAACACTGCTGTTTGGCCGTAGAACTAGGTGAGGGTTAGGTTACTAATGCATACGACCATTATAAGAGATATACCTCATGTAATTTAATGATAAAAAGATTATTTAAATTGGTCGAGTAGATTTATAATTAAATCATTCTGGACAGACAAACAAATATTTCCTCATTATTATATTAGTATAGATAAAAAGACTAACAGCTTTTAAACACAGTAAATCTCGTGTTTTCATTGTTTATTAACGTTCCGATTATTTTACCTAAATCGTTTTCGATAGTGACAGATGTTATGTCACAATATGTATCGTATATGGTGAATTGTTGAAATGGACTTGCCGTGAGGTACCATCAGACTAGAATAGTATCTTCCTCTTAACCGGGTACCGTAAAAGGCGGGTAAGGTACTATCTATCTATCCATCGGCAGCAGCGGCAGCAGCATCCCCGTCACGAAAGCTGCGCTCTGCGATTGATTGAAATATGCATGCCCAATGTGGTAATTATTGCAAAATCCCCCCTTTCTTTGAGAGGCCTATATCTAGCAGCGGTGAATAAGGCAGTGAAATCACTCAATAATGTAGCAATAATATATTCAAGTCATAAGGTTGGTAACGCGCTCGTGATATCATTATGATATCACGAGCGTCTATGGGCTGCGATAATGATTACTATCCAGATATCGAGACATTGCTAACTATCTAGAAGTTTGTCTGTCGACATAGTATATTAAAAAAATATTTTTGAATATACGAATTTCCATCCATGAAGGTTCTAATGCATCTTTAAAAATAATGATTGTAAGGAGGCTAGGTCGAATCGAGCGAAGCCCCAAGTAGAAGTATATGTGGTAAGTAACCTATTATCAGGTTACTGATAAATCACCGGATCCTGCGAGCGCTGCCCGGCAACAATTAGATAGAGATAAGCAGTAGATAAGAAACATGCGGCCCGATTGTGCAGATGGTACTGATCCTATCTTGTGCACCAAAGGTCGTGGGTTTGACTCCCACCCAGAGCAAATACTTATATAATTATATCTGGCTTTGTTCTGTGTCTGGGTGTTAAATATATGTGTTTAAGTAGTAGATTTGTGATTCCTTTGTTATCTGGCGTCGGTAACACAAGTGCTTTAAGTAATTTCCCACGGAGTCAGTCAGGTTGTGGAATTTATAATATTAAGAATAATCTTTCAACGAACTTTGATTAAAAATACTTGTTACGTACGAGTTGTAATTTAAATTACAAAGTTTTATTAACATCGACATCACCGTCATCATCTGTTTATCGTCTGTTGCTGCTGATCCGAGCCTTACCCAAGAAAAAAAAAATTTTATGCCCATGACTGCGCTGGGCATTTGAGCTACATTGTTTTTAAAGGATGTACCGCTATCTGTCGGTGCCGGCACTTCAAACACCTGGTACAAAGGGATGTACAATTATACTATGCCGAGTCCCGAGAAAGAGATAACAATGTCAAAATACAGGTAACGTGAAGTAGACAATACAAACATTCGTTTGATTTGGTCATTTGGTGGACTCTCACCTATTTCTACCGCCATATAACGATGTTCGCATTGCTATATTCCAATTAGAAGGGTGAGGGTAGCAGTGAAATTACTGGGTTATGTGACATAATAATTTCAAGTCACTAGGTTAGCAACGCGCTAGATATCCTTGTGATATTACGGACGTCTGTAGCCTGCAGTGACGTTTACTATCACGATCACTGTATGCTTATTTGTCGACCTGGTCTGAATAATAATTAAATCTAATAATAATTAAATCAACATTATATTTGTAACAAACAATTGTTACTCGGGATCCTGAATATTTCAGTGTTTAGACCCTAGTGGCCGCTTATCAATATACAAAACACGGCGCCCGACCCGCTGAAGGTAACTTAGCTATTTTAAGAAACATAAGTTAAGTCAGACCTTTTAACATGCATTTTGCGAAATGAAGCTATATTTATTAGTAATTGCGAAGTGGGACGGAAATTGTTTAATATAAATGAGTTATGTTTACAAAGTAATGCGTAACGGAACGAAGGAATCGGTTTTAATTTTCTTTTTTCGAGAACTTAATAACAAAAGGAATGTAATTAATGGCCTTTTATTATTATTCTCAAGTAAATTTGTTCTTGTACCGGCATTTTTTAATTAAAAACAATATTTCGAATTAAATGTCAGCAGTTTAAAATTGTTTTATTAATACTAGCTTAGCCCGTTAATTCTTGCCATAGAAACACGCTGATATCGTGTCACTCTAGTTTACGTGTCACCCTTTATTAGTCAAAAGTAGACGTTAAGGTCGGCAAAGCATTTGCGATTCCTTTGATGTTGCAGGTAACCATGAGCGACACTGATCACTTAACATCAAATGACGCGTTCACTCGTTTGTCCCATAAAATACTAGTACAAGGTACGAGAAAAATACTAGTATAAAGAAATAAATAGCCTATAGGCTTCCTTATGGTAAAACCTATTTTAATGCTAAATTACAATTAAATCGAACAAATAAATTGTTCGTACAGAAAATTCAAGAGCTCATGGCGCACTGGTTAGTTATTTAAAAGGTCTAACTATTTAGTTAAAAGACAAAGGTTTTATACGCGCTGGTCACAGGTGAAGCTTCTATATACCCGACCAAGGTCATACAGGGACTTTATCATCCTACGATGCGGTTGCCGGTGCGTGGTCTATTCCAGGACTTTTCGGCTTTATCGGCTGTCGGTTCTGCGTGCGATATACTCTGCCAATTACAAATTCCACTTACCATTTCCGCCGTGTTATGTCGGTAACTATAGTTTTTTTACGGATCTTCTCAATTCTGAAGTGATAAGTCAAAGAGACTATCGTCTTTGTAGCTCGTTGGGCTGCTTTGTGTTGACTAAAAAGGGCTATAGAGAGACTGCGCTTATCTAAGTTATCGATGGTACACAACTTATAAGGATTTATTTAATAGTAAAGAATTTACTGTTTTGCTAAAAAATAAAAATTTCTGCGAACTCTATAGTTATTTTCCCCCAATTTTCCATTCACTTACGATATACACCTAACTGATATAAATACCTGAAAAAAATAAAAGATAATATTAATAATATAAATCTTATATTTATTTAGCGGTAGAAATAGGTGAGAGTGAGGTACCAATATAGACGAGCTTCCTAAAAATTCCTACCCCAAGTGCCAAGAATGTCAGCAATTTAATCATCGTATGCCCTTCGAGATATAACTCTACCAACAGCTCTATTAAACTTTGCCTTATCATTTACGCAACTCTACTTTCGTCTTCTACTCGTCCAAAACCAAATCAGATTTTTTTTTATCCTTAGTGGGTATATAATCTTTCTTTCACGATGCTCCTAAAGTATCCATGTATAAATAATTGAATTAAACTACCCATGCGGAATAAAGAAACAAAATTAAAGCACAAACCATTATTTCAGTTTAAAGTAATAAACTTTGTTCATTCGCTCCGTGGCAGTTAGACCCCGAGGTTAATGCGAGCTGTATGTAGTTTATGCTACGACGTAGACGCTACGAGCGGCACGTGGAGGGCTGCTACGAATGAGGTCGCTGAGACGTAGCTGCGGTGCTACTAAACTTGTTATACCAACAGAATGAAGGCTATTGGAAAATTCCGTTGATAACAAGAATGGATTTTTCTTAAGATTCGATAATTTTTAAAATGTATGTAGATACTAGCTGAGTAGAATAGTATATATAGAATACTAGCTGTGCCCGCGACTTCGTCCGCGTGGAATAGTTTTTTTTTAAGCTCCATGCCTCTTTACCTTAACTTATATAAACTTTAAATGTCATGTTTATTTAGACCGAATGAATGACCTGAAAAATAAGTTTCAAGTTTTTAGCTCTAGAAATAGCGATACTTCCATACAACTTTTCATCCCCCTTTTCAACCCCTCCTAACCCTTATTTTGAATTAAAAAATAGCCTATGTCCTTTCTTAAGATCTAAAAATTGTCTATGCCAAATTTTATCAAAATCGGTGAAGAGGTTTAAGCGGGAAGGCGTAATAGACAGACAGACAGACAGAGTTACTTTCGCATTTAAAATATTAGTAAGGATATATCTTCTGTAGGTTCCGGAACCGATAGATGGCGCTACAATATATGGTATCGTAGCGCAAACGGGATCGAGCCCCTGTATCTAGTATCTAAATATTTTTTGATAAAATCAATGCCTATACCTAAGGGCACCAGTAGCCAATACTACGCCTAGCCAGCGCGGCCATTATAGGTAATCTTCCTTTTTGGGGAGTAAATGCAAGTATTGATATCTTTATGTTGATGATACATTGGTCGTTGATTTCCCGGGAAAGGAGAACTGTTACTATAAAAAATTAAATCGTTCCTTTAAACAAATAGCGTAGTATACTAATATAAGAAAACAATGAAATATTACATTTTAACAATTAAATAGTAAGTAAACATTAAGTTGCTGATAGCTCTCATAATAAAAAATAATAGGAAAAGTGAGACGAGTGTATCTACTAATATTTTGTGTAATGTCACGAGGACTTTGCAAGACACGATAGAGTACTATCGTGTCTTGCAAAGTCCTCGTGAAGACGTTTAGCTAAGCCAGTGTATTACATTTACACCGAGTCTTTTTAAATCATGTATATATTAGAACAAACACACAATATAGATTAAACAATTCCTATCATATTTCATGTATTGCCGAGTTTATGTTATCTTTTGATGTTGGTAAAATTATGTCTGTTGGTTGGTGAAAATTTACATTGGAAAACAGTAATAACAAATGAAATAAAATACAGTGTTATTGAATCAGTCATGCATATGATTTATAACTGAAACATTTTTGTGTTTATAATCGAATAAGCCTTAGTACCTAATAATAGTCTTATGCCTCCTCCAACAGGAGTAAGTTATTGTCCATAACCGCTTTAAATTACAACTTATTAATAAATAAACACATTAAATTATTTGTTTATCTGATTCCACATAAGTAGCTTAAAGCACTTGTGTCACGAGTATCAGACAACCGATTAGTCACAAATATAATCCTTATATTATTAAAATTATAAATTATATACAAAACAAACAAATGTTTATCACATAAATGTTTCGAGGTGATAATCAAATTCACGACCTTATCGCACAAGATCATTACCATCTGCGCCATTGGACCCGTCAATTTGGGCAGTAATTTTACAGCCTCTCTCACCCTCCAAACCTGAACACAGCAATGCGAATATTGCTACTTGGCAGTAGAAATACGCCAGAGTGAGGTACCAATGCATTCCACCTTCGTATATGGTCAACCTCATGTAAACGTTCGTAATCAGTAAGACCAAAGTGGTTATTACAAACATTTTCACTTGTAGGGTCTTTTTATACGGTTGCGTTTTAACTTTAACCTATTGTTAACTGTATTTGTCATTCCTAAGTGCCTGTGATAAAACCTTATTGAATCTTTATAAAAAAAGGACTGTTGAAGTGGTTTGGATATGTAAAAAGAAGAATTAATATATAGAACGAAAGTTGATAGAAAATCTTGTATAAAAGCTGGTAGTTAAGCGCCTAAGTCGTCTTGACTTGGGCGAGCGTACCTTAGCCCGATAAAAGACGTATTAAAGAATGGCCAAGTCAGAAGTGCCAAAAATAAAGAAGCGTGCATGAAAGGACAAATTCGGGCAAGGGAAGCGAGAGAAGTATGCCAAGATCGCAGCAAGTGAAGACTTCTAGTCTCTGCCTACCTCGATGGAACACAGGCGTGTTGTATGTATGTATGAATATAAACAAATCAACGATGTATGTTCGCTCATAACTATAGAAATACTGCATTAAATGGAGTAATTTTATTTTTGTTGTGTTTGCAATTTTGAGGGCCGGGTTTGTCATAAATCAAGGGGATTGGAAAGTTTAGAAAAAAAGTAATAGGTGGTTAATATAAAAGAAAACTTCGTACAGGTTTGAAACTCCTACGGTCACGGGATCAACAGGATAATATTCACTCTGTACCGAGATGAGCCGTGAGGTACCGGCAGAGTAGAATAGTACCTCTCCCTTTACCAGGTTTAGAAAAAAGTCGATTTGGGTACAAGTACCGAGCGCCGCCTCGCTATATCCATCTGAAGCAGTGTAGCACAAATGCATAGGGCAGGCATGGGCAGCAGCATTCCCATTAAGAAAGCTGCGCGCTCTGCGATTGCCAACACGCCTTCCCACTTCACATACTTTCTTAGGGAGGCCTATGTCCACCGGTGGACTTCCAATGGCTGATGATAATGATGAATCTGGATGAAGTCGGGGCAGGTCTTTAGTAAACTATATTTCCATTTGGAAGTTTTACTCACACATATCTATAAGTTCACACGTATTTCTTAGAACACACACAAAGCTATGTAGGGATACCGATGCAACTCGATGGCGCTTGTCTACGACCTTTGCAAAGGTCAGACCGCGTGAGTCAGTTTAGTCAGAAAACTTGTCTGTTTAGTCATACGGTTTAAAATGTAATAAATGTAGAAAACCTGTAAATATATATGTTAACAAAATGGTCTACCAACGAAGTTGTCTTTTAAGGTTGACTTCAAATAGATTTACGTTTTATCAAAGTGTAGTCAAATAATTTTAAAGTACGAGAATATAAGCAGTTTCTTAAGCAAATATTCAAGGAATAATTATCCATATTTTAACAACTATTTTCTTAACCTTTCGGTAGCCTTTCGATAGCCTCTCGGTACTTATCAAAGCAAAGAAAAGAATTGCTTATGCGAATAGTTGACATAATTTTTATAAAATTAATATATATTATAAGTCAAAATATAATTGCATTGAATGCGCGCCGCTTGAAACCGATCCTATTGGGAATCGCTTGGAAATCCATCAGTAAATGATATGACATTACTTACTAAATCCACACATAATCTTATTACATTGATCTGACTCCGTGATAAGTAAGCACTTGTGTTGAATCACAAATATGATATTCATAATAAGCACGTAGACACGTAAGCAATAAGGTTTGGATCGAGAACCTACGGCTTTTGGCGTACAAGATAGGAACATATGCGCTACCTGGCCCTTAAAAATTTAATATAACATTTAACGTTACGTTACTTCTTACGTTAGGTTCTATCCCACGGGGTCACAGGTGATGTCGGCCGGCCCTTACGATGACCGGCCGCACCTAACGGCGGCCATTGTAAGGGCCGGCCGGCGTACGCAACGCACGGAAGTGTGGTATTTTTTTATATTCCTTTTAATTATTGTTATTTTTTACCATTTTAATTTAATACCCATAACAGATTAAAAGTGGGCACCGGTACCGGAGAGATTAATTTATCGTACAAGCACTAAGATTAAACGAGTGAGTAAAGCTGAAATGGATTAGACATGTATAGTGGATAGATGGAAGTTGACTTACAGAAGTGATTGATAAGGCTAAAGTTAATGGATCGCTTGATAAAGGTATACCGCGAAGGTCTTACACAGATTGAATCAAAGATACTTTTTGCAGGAAAGGAAATAAATAAATGGAAATCGATATAATCTACTTACCCTATGTTAATGTACTGTTTTATTAGCTTCACTCATTGTTCTAAAATAAAAGTAACTTGTTTTTTTAATTCCCCTCACATTTCATACATTGAACTGACTCCCTGGTAAGTCGCTTAAAGTACTTTAGCTATGCAAGACAACAGAGGAATCACAAATATAATTCTTAAATTCATATGTTTAACGGCTAATGGCTGATGTGATAATGATTATTAATATCAAAGAGAAAACTTTAAAACAAATCCAAAACAAAAAACAAACAAGCACCATTGAAATCGAAACTCTAACAGAAACGGGTCAGTAGTTGAATTACTCATACAATATTTACACACCAGAGAGTTCAAACACTTCACATTTCACAGTAGTAATGACATTCAGTACCTACCTACTATAATAATAAATAAATAAATAATAACAAATTCCCACAACATCTCATACATTGACCTGACTCCGTGGTAAGTCACTTATAACAAGGATATAATAAGGACAAATATACTACTTAAATATATATTTTTGTACGTTTACTGTCAGTCTTGTGAATTAATGATATTATGTCTTATTATCCAGTAATTTTACTGCCTCTCTTAACCTTCAAACCGTCTCTACCGTCACCATAGCTTATACATGTTTGTGTCTTTATTCAAACCAGAGCATAGCATTACCTGCACTGGTAGTGGTAGTAATAGGGGAGAGTTAGTAAAGAATAAATAATAATAAAGTATAGTATATTTTCCACTAAAATTAAAACCAAAACGTTAATCGTCTATGTGTAATATTCTAATTAATACTAATTTAATTGGCAAAGCGAACATATGCGAATTATATCTACCAAATTCGCATTTAACACCAACGATAAATTAAAGATGTAATAAAACGTGTTACAGAAGGTAATAAATGGTATACACTCATACATCATGTTACTTACTAGTAAAGTATCATTCCATTAATTTAAACGTTTATAAATTAGGTATAGTAGTTTGTACGTTTGTTGGTCTTAAACGTACAACTACACAATCCATCTCGTTTATACATTTCCAATATAGGTAAGGATCCCTAATTTTCTTGTAAATATAGTATATCCTATATTAATCATAGCTGTGAGATACCGGAGTAGAATAGTACCTCCCTCTGTACCAGGTGTCGCAAGAGGCGACTACGGTACCAGAACCGAAAGATAGCAGTATATCCAACGGAAAAAGAGTATCTTAAAAACTACAGGGTCGGGATGAGCATTAACATCCTCGTCGCGAAGTTGCACTCTGCGTTTGCATCTGCCCAGCGCGACAGCTATAGGCGCAAAAATCCCCCTATCTTTGGGAGACCTATGTCGAACAGAGGACTTTCAATGACTGATATGATGATATTAATCAGGGATACTTCAGCATTCTACTGGTCAATTTTTGGAAGTAGTCCATTACTTTTTGAGTATATAATATCATAATATTCACACAGCTTCTTATACTTTGACTTTAGAGATAAGTTGCGTTGGCGTAAAAGATAGGATCACATCTAAGTAATTTGGCCTGTCACCTAGTCGTTTATTCGTATACATACATAATAAACTTTCTTAAATATAAAATCAATCTAGGTAGATTAGAAAAGAAGCAGCTTCGATTCTTATATAAGAGGTTTGTTTTATAAGTTTCTAATACCCGTACTACATACATTTTGTACTCGTACACATGGCAAAGTTTAACGTTTATCGTCTTTATATGCCAAATTACAGAATTTCATTAAATGTTATACATTTTTGTATATTACACAAAATTTCTCGTATATTTATGTTATACGTAAAAATCGTATATCGACGGTAATTAATTCAATTGTCGTAAGGGATAGGGAAAACAGAAACAATTAATTCGTTATAATTATAACTTTATTCATTTTTAATTATGTTAAAGCTGTTTTTGAGAAATATTATTGAAATCGAATCCTCTTTTACTTGAGACTATTAAGAAAAGTATTAACAGAAATAAATAAATACAAAAACTGTTGCCCCTATGCGGCAATTGTATTTCTAATCGTCAATTTAGTTTTCAAACTTACCTCACTCTCACCTATTTCTATTGACAAAAAGCATTGCCGTGTTCTAGTTAGAAGGATGAGAAAGGCAGTAAA
This sequence comes from Heortia vitessoides, assembly GCA_020976665.1. Classification (NCBI taxonomy): domain Eukaryota; kingdom Metazoa; phylum Arthropoda; class Insecta; order Lepidoptera; family Crambidae; genus Heortia; species Heortia vitessoides. The sequence continues at coordinate 17,846,409 of JACJUM010004390.1, forward strand.
TTTACTGGGTAATGTTACATAATATTTTCAAGTCACAAGGTTGGCAATGCGTTTTTAATGTACTTGTGGAATACGAGTATAATATTATTAAAAACAAAAGACTCTAACTTGTCATATACTCCATAAAAAATGTTCTCCACTTCGGACCGTGCAGAAGCAAGTATGTAAATTAGATTCAAGCTACATGTCAACAGCACTCAGAGCATAATCCCTTTTTATCCATTTATCGCTATGCTGTAATCGGACCGGAGAGGTATATTGTATTTACTGCGACATATCACCGTGTCTCGTGTACGCTGGTGACATGTTTGATATGACTTGGTTAAGTGGGTAATATACGGTTAATATTGACAAGGACTTATTGTAACATCAATTTTGAAGGATGATAATTAATGTGTTCCATATTATTCAGGAGAATGTGTCTGCTATTTACAGCTTTAGCTATATTTAACTAAATGCATAGCACATGGCTCGCCTGACGGTAACCTAGTTGTCTGTAACACTATGGGTAAGTTGCGAGCGCGTTTTTAACCAATACTTATACCTGGTAATATCGTCGTATCGTTTCTTCATACCAGCCATTAGAAGTCCACTGAGCCTCCCCAAGAAAGGGAGAATTTTGCCCATCATTACCGCTGGGCAAGTGTGTTGCCAATCGTAGAGCGCAGCTTTTGCGACAGGGATGCTGCTGCCCATACCTAGTCCTAGCTAGTCCTGTGCATTTGATCTAGACTGTTACGAAGGGATATACCGCCATCTGTCGGATCTCGTACATTAGTCACCTTTGATGACACAAAGGGAGGAACTATTCTACTCTTCCGGTACCTCTCAGCGTCTAATACATAGCCCTGTAGTATAGTCTCTTGAGCAAAGCTCACATGGAAGTGTTGTACACATGAGGAGGGACTTCTGAATCCTCACTGTAGGACCTTTTTGGTTCTAAGGTATGGGCATCTTATTGCCGATGAAATTTTGGGATTGACTCCTCACCATGAGGAAACTTGTAATATACCCAAAATATCTGTCTACAGTGTCATCATCATGATCAATACAGCCATTGCAAGTGATGGATAAATGCCTCCCCAAAAAAGGGGTAATTTTGCCCATAATTGCATTGCTGGGCAAACGTGTTAGCAATCACAGAGCGCAACTTTCGTGACGGGGATGTTGCTGCCCATCCCCACCCTGTGCATTTGAGCTGCACAGTTTCCGATGGATATACCGCCATCTGTCGGATTTGGTATCTTAGTCGCCTCTTACGACACTCTAGGTAGGTTACCAGCACAGTATAATAGGTAAAGACAGTTGGGTATCAACCTGAAACGACGTAGCTCAATTACAATAGGGCAAGGATGGGCAGTAGCAATCCCACCGTGAAGCTACATTTTGCAATTGCCAGCACGCCTGGAAAGCGTTGCAATTTTGTGAGAATTTTCCCTCTTTCCTGGAGTATGATCAGCAGTGAAGGTTCAGCTGCTGCGATGATGATGAAACTCTTCAAATAGTTCATCAATACATGCGTTTAAGGGATGTCGTATTTAAAAGCACATTTGGATGTGCGGAATATTTTAAGGAAATCCTTCAACACCCATTAAACTTCACGGTCCAAAACAACACACACCCAAACAATACCAACGTTTCGAACTAAACATAAAGTACCTACATCAATTCCGTTCCGTTGTGTCGGTAGACCCTAACCAAACCCCGTGACGTCACAGGATAGCGGGCGACGGGGCGGGGGGTATACATATCTACGCCTTACTTTTGCTTGTGAAATTCTGTTTGCTCCTATAAAATGACGTCACAGGTTCGTCAATCGATTTTTTCTCAATATATTATCAATATTTTTTTAAATATGCTCCTGGCAATTTTTGTTAAGCAAAATAGCTTGAACGGATTTATTTCCTCTGATTTATTTTCTGATACAATATTTTGCTAATTGTTATTTTAATTGTCGTCTTTAAATAACATATTGCCTTTTTCTTTAAGTCGTGTTTCAAATCCAAAGCCTCTTTAAGAATTAAATTCGACACCGCAGCGCGTACACGCTGATTTAGAATATAAATAAGTGTACCAGTGATATTATGGCCTAGACAAAAACGTTTTACATAATTGACCTATTTACGTTCACATAAAAGACAATATTGACATTTGCCAACAGCGTCAACTTTGACCTACCCCATTAATTGTAGTATTTATAGTCATTCCAGTTGGTTATTCGAAAAATCAATAGACAATACATTATAGCGCAATGAATTCGAAATGGCATTTTTAAGTACAAGTATCAGTTTTGAAAAAATGCAACTTATTATTTCACAGCAGCCAAACTACAAAAGAAACAGTTAATAAAGAAATAAAAAAGCTGAAAATGAAATTAAACAAAATCACAAGCGCCGCCCATTTTAAGAAATAGAACTGTTATATAACTTAACAAAAAAACAAACAGAAATCAAAACATTGATCACAATTATCGAAGGTAGTCCAAATAGAAGTACAAGGAAAACAAAATGTACGTATCACAATAAAATACAATCAAGCAAATTGAACACAAATCAAAAAGATTATGAAAGAATCCCCAAATAAAATAAATAAAGTATAAAAAAAGTTGATAAAAAAACAATTAAACAAACTGCGCCTTAAAACAGTATAAATCCAAGCAAAACATTCCTCAATATCCAAAATGAAGATACTATTTAATAAAAAAATAAATGAATACTTCTTTAATTGTTCTAAAAAATTATATAAACTTTATTACCTGAAGCTGTAAATTTACTGCGGCCAGCTCACTGCCGGCAACTGCATCTCGCACTAGACACTCGCACAATCACGTCCGCACGCGGGCGGGGCTCGGCCGGGACTGAGCCCGGCCGGTCGATAGCCTCCCTCGCCCCCCAGCAGCGCCGCACCCCCGCCCCCTCACAACAGGTTGAACTGCGTGCGCCGAGCTGTGAGCCGAGTATGCTACCCTGGTACCTGCCTTGCCGCTGCAGCCGTATCCAGAAATCCAGGAATCCTGGAAAGAGACGGCATGTCTTCCCTCTCAACATAGTGTATGCAGCGCTTGGATAGAAAAGGTCATGACCTATACAGCCTGAATATACAACCTAGCTTTGCAGGCGTTAGACTCGGTAGATTTATATAACGATAGTATAAAATTAAACATAAATAATTTGAGGCGAAATAAATAGATACACTAAAAAATATATTTAAAAGCAAACTATTAAATCGTGGCTGCAATATTCATAAAGAACGTAAATTCAATTTAAATTCAAATGTAAATTTCTTCAATTCATTCAAATGTAAATTCAAATTCATAAAGACGTCCATACAAATAAACTTCATTGAAATATATATAAGAGTGTATGTATTAGTAAACATCGAGACTAATTTGTGTGTCTGTTAGTTACGTGCGGCTTATCCCTAAAAACGTTTTCGTAGACACAACCGTGCGTCCCAGTAACTTACTAAAAAATCAAAATACTATAAATTTTTCACTAAACACCGTGAAAAGATAGCGTCAAAAATTAAACTGAAAAACATTTCCTCCAAACAGTCGCCATACGGAAAAGTGGAAATAGAATATGAAAAATCTGTTCCTAATTATATATACTGACATGATTTTTTTTATTTGGAATACGTGACAATGACGCAATAAACGAAAACCAAATGAATAGGTCAAAACAACCCTGAACTCTGAATATTTAATCTCAGACTGTTCCTAGGGAGCACTTATTGTAAACGAATTCGGTACACGAAAATCGGGCCCGTCATACAATCGTCAAAAAATCAATATGTAGGTATTCATTATTATCTTTAGCTTAAAAAACTTAATATGAACCGAGGACGTCGCCTTATATAGTGATTTAGTAGAAAAGAGTTGGGCAATTTACCCCGCCGGTACCCCAAGGATTTAATAAATAAATTACAAACATTTAAAATAGTAGTTGTATTTCATATTAAAAATAAGTTTAATAACAGGATAAAGCATATAATTTCTTTTAATTATATTATACAACATAATTTTCATGTCGAAAGCTGCAGGGTACCGGCGGATTAGAATAGTACCTCTCTTTATACTAGGTGTCGTAAGAGGCCACTAAGGTACCGAAACCGACAGCCAGCGGTATATCCATCTGAAAAAGTGAAGCTTAAATACTATAGGGCGGGGATGGGCAGCAGCATCCCCGTTGCAAAAGCAGCGCTCTGCTATCGCCAACACGCTTACCAATCGCGGCAATTATGGGCGAAAATCTCCCAATTTTAGGGAGGCCTATGTCCAACAGTGGACTTGAGATGGCTGATATGTTGATGAGGATTTTTATATCAGACGTAAGACGTCTACTGCTAAGGCTTCCCAATAGGATCAGTATTATAAGGACAGCATCCAGCGGTCCTGATCCATAGAATCAGATCGCCTGTCCCATACTGCCTTTTCTGGTGCGTGCCTTACATTCCAGAAAACTTTCGTCATTTAATTATAATTTTCTGCCAGTTTCACACGCGCCGCTTGGTCCACGCGAAGTACTTAATTTAATTCTTATCCTTTATACTCCTGTTATCCCGGGAATATTTTCAGGAATGAATATATGCCGGTTTCACACAGCTATACATAATAAAAATCTAGATCTATCCCATGTGGACAAGCCCATGTGTTATTCCAGCCAGAATATAAATAATTCTTTTTGCCAAAATTAATCCTAGTCTGTCAAGCTGTTCTTGATTAAAAGCGTAGCGTATACAAACTTTCGTAGTTTTTGTAATATTAGTAAAATAGGGGATTGTACATCGACATAGAGCAACAGAAAAGAAATATGCAAATGCTGTACCCAAAGTGATATTTTTATCAGGTAAACGCATATATAGACGAGTCTGCTTTGGTACCTCACTCTCACCCTTTCTACCGCTTAAATAGCAGTGCTCGCATTACTGTGAGAAGAAGTGAATTTACTGGGTAATGTGACATAATATCTTCAAGTGAATCTCTGCCATGTGCCGTAAATGGCGACTAAGGTACCAGAACCGATAGATGGCGGTATATACATCCAAAACAGAGCAGCTCAAATGCGCAAGAGATGGACAGCAGTATGCCCGTTGCGAAAACTGCACTCTGGGAATGCCAATAGGCTTGCCCAACTCGACAAATATGAGCAATATTCCCCCTTATTTAGGAGGCCTATTCAGCAGTGGACTTCCAATGGCTGGTATTGGAAGTCTAGTCATATCCTTTGTTACATTAGTGGGTATATAAGAATCCAAAGTCTGCGTAGACGCTTACTATCACGTGGACTTTATGCTTGGTTGTCGATTTATTATAATAAAAAAATCACAATCAATAGACAGAAGAGACTCTTTTGTTTTTACACAAACACCGCACTCGTTTAAATCTTCCAGCAATCTAATTTGTTTGCAGCTTCGCCACCATTTCTCTTCATGATACGGCACTCCCGTTAATGCATTTGGTTGTAGGTTGCATCCAACGACATTTACCTGATATTCAACGTTCCAACTTTATTCGTGACGTCAGAGGTCAATGTATACACATTGCTCACTACTTCCAACACAAATTCATCACCATCATACCATACCAGCCATTAAAAAGTCCATTGCTGGACATAGGAAAGAAAGAAGGTTTTTGCCCATAATTGCCGCGCTGGGCAAACGCGGTTGGTGCTGCCCACCCTGTTTCGGGTACATACCTGTCGGTTGATGTACCTTAGTCGTCTCTTACGCCACCTGTTGCAGTGGGAGGTACTATTCTACTCTGCCAGTATTGTAGATTACCCATATTCACAGTAATACTACTACTTTTTTAACGGCGTTAAAACGAGGTTTTTAACTTTTTACTTTAACTTAACTTTTTTAGAGTTGTGAACGCCTAAATATTAAAAAAAAATATCATCATACCAGCCACTGAAAGTCCACCACAAATTCCCAAGAAAAGGGGAAATTGCCCACAATTGCCGTAATGGGCTGGCGTGTTGGCAAACGCAGAGCGCAGCTTTGGGGACGGGAATGCTGCTGCCCATCCTCGCCCTGTGCATTTGAGCTACACTGTTTCGGATAGATATACCGTCATCTGACGGTTCCGACACCACAGTCGCCTTTTACGACCTGGTACAGGGGGAGGTACTATTCTACTCTGCCGTCACCAGGGTCATCAGTATTATGAATACATTCCAACATTTAGTTCTTAATATTTCCGAATTAAAATTGATTTATTTATTATTTTTGACAGTTCGTAAGTACTTGAAATGGGCCCACTTGAATAAAAAATATTTTCATTTGATTTATCTTACTCCAATGATATCAGCAAGCAATCATTATTAAAGATCATTCAATCAACCAAAAATAACAATCGAACATAAAGTTCAAGGATGATATTGTTATTTTAAATTCATAACAGAACGCCTCGAAGTGACTTTATATAGCCAGAGAAGCGAACTGCTTGCTTAACATTAAGTAATACCTCCGACTATATCGCGAACTTTGTCTGTCTCTGCATTGCTACACTACCATTTCGCTAGTTCGTGTGGGTAGATAGACCAACATTTTACGCAAGGAGAGAGAAATTGCGAACAACTTTCGATATATAACATGAATTTACACAGCATACCTGACTGAGATAAATAAATGTTAAGAACTTAGGCCTTCCCATGAAAGGGGGAATATTGCCTATAATTGCCGCGCTGGGCTGTTGGAAATCGCAGAGCGCAGCTTTCGCGACGGGAATGCTGCTGCCCATCGCCGCCCAGTGCACTTGAACTACACTGTTGCGGATAGATATACCGCCATCTCTTCGGTACCTTAGTTGCCTCTTGCGACATCTGGTACTATTCCATTCTGCTGGTTTACGGCTGACTAAGTAATATAAAAAAGATAGGTCGCTTAAAGCACTGGTCTTGACATGAAGCAACAGATGCAGAACAAACAAATTTTCATCATGTAAATATTCGTTCTGGGTGGCGATCGAACTTATGTCCCTTTGGCGTACAAATTTGGAAAAGCACCAATTGCACCGTCTCGCCCTTTCCGAGATCTGAGTCATATCAATATTAGTCACCAGTTCCCACGTATAAGTCACAAACAACTGCCAAAAGAGAATAAGTATGAGTAATACATTTTTATGAAAATCCAAAAATAACGACATTGAATAAAAATTGTCATACAACTTCATCAGCGTACACTATTATGTATTCTTCCTGGTATACCAATTTCACTGATTCGGAAACAGTTCCTTGGGGAGCGCTCTTATAAAACTTTCACGAGTTTGGAATTATGCTGACGCCATTTCCTTGTACGGGCAGGAATCCATTTTTGTTAAGTAAACTTAACATGTGATCAAATTACGGCGAGCGTATTGATAAAAAGGAAAAGATTCGAAAGTTGTTTAGTTCCTATTTCGTTATTGAAGTAAATTATAAATAAATATGTTGACTTAAACTCACAACGTTCTATTCACAATTTGTGTATTTTTTTAACTTTTTGTTTGCCTATGCCGCCTAATATCGCTAAGAATTAATACAATTAAATACCAACTTTACTGAACAAGGTTATCTATTTTCAACGGCCCTCATGCCTCATACGACGGCCAACCAAACAACAATACAAAGGTTAAAAGCACGTAGCCTATGTTCAACATGGATCTAATAAATCTGCAGTTTCTGAGCGTTCACTTAAGCAACCCAACCATTATATTAGGTTTGACAAACCTCAAGTACTACTACTACTAGTAGTATACAAAGATAAAGATAAATTCACATATGTCATACATTGACTGACTCCGTGGTAAGTCGCTTAAAGCACTTGTGTAACGGACATCAGACAATAGAGGAATTATAAATATTATACTTAAATATATATTTATAACACCCAGATACAGAACAAACACAAATATCATCATATAAATATCTGTCCTGGGTGGGGATCGAACCCACCCTTGGCCCACGCACACGCCCGATGTTTGGCAAGTTAAAAAATCACCCTAATTTCAATATAGAAGATGGTTGGAGTGGAGTTTATACATTTCAAGGTCCTGTTATACATTTCAACAAAGACCAACATCGAAGCACTGGCACATCACCAATTACAATTAGAACCTCCTTGAATAAAATTTGAATATTCAGAATTTAAATTTCGAACTTGTTGTAGTATATATGTCACATTCTGACGCATAACGTCTATCACGTCGTCATAAAATGTGAAGACGAGATATAAAGCCGTTAATCCGTTTATAAAGCCGAGTTTGAATGCCGTTGAAGTAAGGAAAAAATTTATTTTACAGATTCACATGATTTTTTTATTTAACTAAATTAAATAGCCTACGATATACAAAGTTATTGTCGTATTACATTTATACTATTAAGTAGAAATAGTCTTTTTTTATGATGGTAAAAAATGCATATTTTGTGTATACGTGGAAAAAAAGATGCTATGTTTTTATAGTAGAAATATAATTAAATCCACCTATGACTGAGACAAAATTTATCGCTAAATATACTAATATTATAAATCGTAAATAAAATAACAGAATAATTCTTTTTTTGTTGGATAGTCCATTTATAGAGGAAGGCTTTAGTTAGGCTATATAACATTACGCTGAGACTAAAACTATGACGCATTTTCGTTATAGGTGTACTTCTGATTTTTTGTACGTCGTCAATTTCAGCGCCACCGGAGGGGGAGAGGGGGAGGCCGCTGTTTAATAAGCGACCCCATCCCGATTGTACCTGCGTACCCCAAGGTGGTCATCGCACCAGCAGGGTTCGCTATATAAGCGAACTGTAGAAGGTATACTATAGGGGGATAATTCTGTGTGATATTTTTTTCATTTTTATAAAAGGCAACCCCACAATCTCCGAACCAGAAACCGTACAATTATCAGCGCCTAGAACTTACTATGGAAAGAAGACTGTACTGTATGGAAGGGCAAAGCTATTCAATAAGCTACTTAACACCATAAAAGAGTGTGAAAACATAAATACGAGCTCCGGCTATTTGTAAATCTTTAATTCAAACTATGATTCTAAATGATCTCATTGTAAATTAAATGTAACTTTGTATGAGAATAAAGATCGCACTGCACGAAGTGTAAAAAGTTCAACTAAAGTGAAAAGACCAAAAAGGCATGGATCCCCGATAGAAAGTCGTCTGCGAGGTTTGTAAAGAAAAGTAGTGGTTTTTGCCAACATGCCTTGTATGGGAGCGGATTTTTTTTTTTTTCGGACGAACCTAGTGCTGGACGACTCAGGCGTCAATTCCAGCGCCACCGAAAAAAGAGGGCGGGGCCTCTCATAGATGAGAGGTCCGATGCCCGTATTAATCCTGCGTGCCCCGCGGCCGCGAGATTTGAGCGGGACCGACGGCGCGTCCGAGGGCACCTCTAGAGGCTCGACCTAGGCTCGGCCGCCGTCGTTGGGGTTGAATTTACTATGAATTGTAGCAAAAGAGGACGGACAGATTGAGCCCAACAGCCCTAGGGCTGTCGGTTATCGCTCGTAGGGGCAGGGACTTTGTACGAGTGCATGTGGAGTGTAAGTGATTGTGTTGTGCCAGTAAGAGGGCGAGGAAGGGCTGCGATTTTCGCGGTTATATCATCGGGAGGGGGGAAGCGGAACACTCATCGGCGAGTGCGAGCAGTCTCTATTAGTATCATACCAGCCATTGGAAATTCACTGCTGGACATTGAGGTAGACCCCATACAAAAGGGTCCCCCGTCTGCATTCTCACCTATTTCTACCGCCAAATAGCAGTGTACGCAATGTTGACTTCCAGTCTAAGGGTTAGAAAGGCAGTGGATTTGTGTGGCATAATATCCTCAAGTCACAAGGTTGTCAACGCGTGATATCCTTGTGATATTACGAGCGTCTATCTATAGGCTGCAGTTACGCTTACTATTACACGGACTGTATGATTGTTTGTCGACCTGATCTAATTAATAATTGTCGCGCTGGGCAAGCGTGTTGGCAATCGCGACGGGGATGCTGCTGCCCATCCCCACCCTGTGCATTTAGCTGCACTGTTTAGATTGGATATAGCGCCATCTGTGGTTTCTAGTACCTTAGACGCCTCTTAAGACAGTTAGGTATCCCTAATGCAGTGGAATATTATTAATATACTAATGTTTGTGCAGTGTGGTGTCTCTCTATTGAAACCGTTAAACCGCATTACGGCACCTTTACTACATATAACAGTTAATCACGTTATTATTCTATGAATAATGAAAACAGGTTAATGTATCAGCTACGATGCAAGGGGTATCCTAAAATAGGGAATCAATTAGTGGCTGCATGTTATTAGAACTAAGATATTGTTTAGTGATGATATTACACAGATCGTGTCAGTATAAGACAATTGATCTTCGTCATATGCCGACATGATGAGCTCGATGGCGTAAATGGTAGTGATCCCATATTGTGCAACAAAGGTCTTAGGTTCGATTCCCACCCTGATCAAATATTTATATGATAATATTTGTGTTTGTTCTGTATCTGGGTGTTAAATATATATATTTAACACCCTGATACAGAGCATAAATTGGCTTGACTCCGAAGTTAGTCGCTAAAAGCACTTGTGTTATGGACATCAGACATCAGAGGAATCACACATTTAATACTAAAATAAATATTAAACACCCAGACACAGAACAAACATAGATATTTTTATATTTATTTATTAGGTCTACTAACGTTTATTAACCACTATTACTTACAAACTAACATAATTGAATATATAAAATAATTTAAAGTGTTATAACCAATTAAAGGTATTTCCTCTTATTGCTTAAAATGGAAATAAAATGTATTTATAAATCGAATCGAAATCGAACAGAACATAAAGCAGTACATACTAAAAATAAAAAAAAAAATTAACAAAAAAGAAAAAAAACAGCAACAAACAAGGAGTCATGTATTAGTGTCGTCTATTCGACAATATCTCTTTAACTTCGGTAATCGACTTGGCACAGGTTAAGTTGCACTCATCACCGATATTCATTATATAAAAATGTGCTCTAGTTAGGGATCGAACCCACGACCCTTTAGCGCTCAATATTGGGTCGCTATGATGCTTTTAAAGATCAAAAAAGTTGCAGTGACGTTCATTAAATGGTGTTTATAATGAAAAAATATTGTTGTTTTATATATTTATTACTAATCATTTTTATTTCATTACGAGTTTTTGTTTGCTGGCAAGTCCTTGTACTTGTATCGTCCTTTAGATTATTGTCAACGACGTTTTCTATCAGTTCTCCTTCTTCCGGAGGAACAATGCGGTGAATTTTCCAGACTCGTAGGTCGGCATGAATGGTACATAGCTTGTCCATCTCCACCTGAAGATAAATAATGTCATCATCATTATCAGCAGAGGCATTTAGTTTACGGAACAGTTGACCGCTGGAGCCATGGAGTTCTAGAATGGAGACTAGGAATCGGCAAGCGCAGCATATTGCCATTTGTCCATACGTCAAATCCTCTCTCTCCACGATGACGAAGTCAAAGGTCACTTGCGTTGGTACCTTACGCTCACCTATTTCTACAGCCAATTAGCAGTGTTTGAATTGCTGTGTTCCGGTTTGAAGGATGAGAGAGGCACTGAAATTACTGGTCAAAGTGACTTAGTATCTTTAGTTCACAAGGTTGGTGACACGTTAGTGATATCTTTGTGATGACACGAGTTTCTATAGGCTGCAGTCACCTATATCATAAATCGGACCGTACGATTGTTTTCTGACTTTATAACATAAAAAAATATGATTTAACTTGTTAGTTACATACATACATCACACCTATGTCCCATCGGGGTAGGCAAATACCATAGGTAGGCTTCTCTTAATCGCATTAGTCCTTTCATACACGCTAGTTTATTCTTGTTTTATCTAACCTGGCTCGTTTTGAATACCTCTTCTACCTAGTTAAGATCTCCATCTTCGCCTAGGTCGTCCTATACCAACTCTTCCATTCACTTGCGTTCTATATTTGTGCAGTCCTTCTACTTTCATCCATCCTTTCTACATGTCCAAACCATCTCATTCCTTTCTTTATTGTTGCTACATCACCATCGTTTACATCACATTGATCTCTTATCATATTATTCTTTAATTTATATCTCAAAACTGTTTAATTAAACATGTTTTATCATAAGTGACACTAGTGACGTGGCAATCAAAGTTACCGGTCGGGAATGCTGCCAACCAACCCTGTTGCATTTGAGCTACACTGTTTCGTATGGATATACTACCATATGTCGGTTCTGGTACCTCAGTCGCCTCTTACGACTCCTAGTACAGAGAGAGGTACCATTCTACTTCGCCGGTACCCCACGGCAATCATACTAGTTATCTTGTTAAGCTTTTCACATTCTACAGTATCCAATACTTAAATACTTTAAGGCCCTTATAAAGTCACCGTTCACGTGCATTCAATGGAAAACAAATAGATTAAAACATTATTAAATATTTTATTTTGTAATAACTTCTTATCCCTGTAACAGAAATGTAATTTCCTTAAATGTCTACTTACGAATAATGGATACACTTACTTGCGTATTAAGCTCATGCCAACGGGGAAGTCGTACGTGTCACCGCCTTCTGAAGAACCAGTCGCTTCTAGCGCCATCTGCTTGGCCCATGCCTCAAGCCCGCGCTCTTCGTCAGTACCTGTGAACAATTTAATTATAAGTTCTTCAAACTAAAGGCCAGAAATCGGAAGGGCTATCCAAATCTAGTTATATTACTGATTGGATCAGTTAGAATTTACCGTGTGTGCGAGTGGATTTGCATAACAGTTGCTGCGTAACTGTGTACTGCGTTACTGCGTAACTGTCATGCCAATCCACTCGCATACACGGTAAATTCTAATTCATCTAATCAGTAACGTCATGCAGATTGTACGATAGGAAGGGTCGTGTATGCCTACCATTACACTATATTACGATGTATCACTATTTTATGTTAAAATATATATAACCACGATTATTAGCCTATCAGCCATTGGGAGTCCACTGTTGGACATAGGCCTCACCAAGAAAGGGGGAACCTACCCATAATTGCCGCTCTGTGCAAGCGTACCGGTAAGCGCAGAGCGTAGCTTTCACGACAGGGATGCTACTGCCCATCCTCGCCCTATGCATTTCGCCTCAGATGACACCTGGGGCTATTCTACTCAAATGTCGTCAAATGACGCTTTCCTCGCACTTGTGGCTCATAACAAACGGTAGATATAATAAGTTGATCGATTTTTGACATCCTACGTATCTTTATAAATGATTATCTATCTGTCAAACTGATGTAGTCTTATACATTTTCATTAAAGATTCGATTTTGTCATTTTGCGTAAAAGAGTAACGATTTACTACATATTATCAGATTATCATAGATTATATTAGTTAGAGATATATTTGAGTACCAAGGCAGCATTCGAGTTTAAAATATATGTAAGTGATCTTATCACAGACAAATAAACAATATATCTTTTAAATTGGACCTATGGTCCTGATGACCTTATGTCATCAGGACCATAGGTCCAAAAATATACGGCTATAAAATATTTTAAACAATAAGTCAGAGGGACCTTTAACATTAACAGTGGGTCGGCGGTGCTTACAGCTAACATTGCAGCAGGCTTATTACAGGAGCCTTTAGAACAGCACTATGCATAGACTAGCCCGATGGTGCAGATGGTAGTGATCCTAACTTGTGCACCAAGGATCGTGTATTCCATTCCCACCCAGAGCAAAATTTTATATGATGATTTTTGTTTGTTCTATATATTAATGTTAAATATATGTATTTAAGTAGTATATTTGTGATTCCTCTGTTCTCTGGCGTCTGTAGTTAAAGTGTTTTAAGTGACTTACCACGGAGTCAAATGTATGAGTTGTCGTGGGAATTTAATATTATTATATATGCATAATCTATCATTCATCTGCATCCGCATCTACATCATTACTTCAAATTACTGCTTTGATGGTATAGTTTGATAACTTGGACAGGGATGGGCAGCAGCATCCTCATAGTGAATCTACGTGACGAAATACCTATACCAATAATACAGCAGCAGAAATTCTACAGCTGATATGATAATGATGATGATGAAAGTTCTGCTCACCTGGTATTAAGTTATCCAACAAGCAGCCAACAATCCCGCCCACCAGAATGGAAGTAGATAAGAGCACTTGAAATACCGCATCCAATGCCTCGACACCGGTGTGGATGACGCCACTGTTGGCCGCCATCCACCGGGTTAGGACGAGGGGGAAGAACAGGCTGAACCCGATGATGTACAGGTTGCGGGAGCTGTTCAGGTTCACGTATTGGAGTGCGGATAACCCTGCGATAAGATGCTGTTGAAGTAGTGTTGGTAGACCGTGACATCCTTGGTTCAGCAGTAGACGTTAGATAAAAAATGCGTTGTGGTGTACCGATAGAGTGGAACAGTACTATAACTGGGTTGATTAAGGTACCAGAACTACCTAAGATAGGAAAAATTTTACCCGTAATTACCGCCATTGGCAAGCGTGTTGGCAATGGCAGAGCGCTGTTTTCGCGACGGGGAAGCTACACTTTTTCGGCTGGATATACCGCCACCTGTTGGTTCTGCTGCCTTCTACGATTCCTGGTATAGAGGGAGCTACTATTCTACTCTGCCGGTACCTTAAGGCAGACATAATTGGTGACATTCAACTTTAAATATGGAAAGCACTAAATTTTCTAAGAACTATTCCCAAATCAGCAACTATATCATTTTACAAATGGTGTCAGTCCGTTGTCTTTCCTATTTCTACACAACAAAGTTACAGAAGACCAAAATTGGTATTACGTACCAAACGCAGAGATCATGCCGAACATGACGCAGAAGAGACCGCCAATGATTGGCTGCGGTATGATGATGAAGACCGCCCCCAGTTTGCCCACCACGCCCTGCAGCACCATTAATCCTGCCGCCCACTGTACCACGCGGCGGGAGCCTACCTGTAATGAAAACCCGGTCAGGATTTGGTCAAACATCCAATTTGTGAACGCGTGTAGTTGCTTAACCTCCTAATGATTGATTCGTACTTTTTTTTATTTTTTTTTCATTCCGCTACAATTATTGTGTCATCTCTTTAGGTTAACTTAAAATATTGCTTTTTTACAGCTGGAAAAGCCTATAAATTTGAGTATATGGTTTTGATTTTTCGATATCAACAAAGCCATCTTGCAAAGGTTCAGTTAATTTTAAGGCACGAAACCTTGGAAAAAGGTAAAGAAGAGATTATATAATATAAAATTACTCAGACACTGTTTTACTTCGCTGTCTACATATAAGTTCGCATAGGTTTTTTTATTACTTCAAGTCGACAAACAAGCATACCGTTCGCGTGATAGTCCGTGAACCGTCACTGCAGTCTAAAGACGCTCGTAATATCACAAGGATATTAGTAACGCGTTGCCAACCTTGTGAATTGAGGATATTATGCCACATTACCCAGTAAATCCACTGCCTCTCAGACCTTTCAGACCGGAACACAAGAATGCGAACACTGTTATTTGGCGGTAGAAATAGGTGAGAGTGCGATACCAATACAGACGACATTTGTATGAGGTCCAGCTCATTATTACTGTGTGACACTGTAAATTGACATTTGTCTGACAATTAAATACAAATCAAATTGAAAACGTAAATAAATTTGAATGGCCCAAAATGCGGTTCGTTTAAATATGTACGTTTTACCGGGCGATCGTAATATTTTAAGGTTATTTGAAAGCTATGAATATTTATTTTATATATGTATTGAACAACCGACGAGATGGCCAAACGAGCTATGAAGAGGGCAATGCTCGGAGTCTTTATGTGCGATCGTATCAGAAGAAGAGTCGTAACAAAACGAAAGTTACTGGTATAGCGGATCAGTGAGTTGGAGCCGAGAGGTACCGGCAGGGTACAAAGATACTAGTATCGACAGATACGGCGGTATATCCATCAGAAACAGTGTTGCTCAAAAGGTGAGAATAGCCAGCAGCATCCCTGTTGCGAAAGCTGCGCTCTGCAATTGCCAATTCACCTGCCCAGAGTAGCTATTATGTGCCATATTACAGCCATTGAAAGTCCACTACTAGACATAGGCCTCCCCTAGAAAGGGGGAATTTTGCGCATAATTGTCGCGCTGGGCAATCACGTTGGCTATCGCAAATC
The DNA here is from genome assembly GCA_020976665.1 of Heortia vitessoides. Taxonomy (NCBI): domain Eukaryota; kingdom Metazoa; phylum Arthropoda; class Insecta; order Lepidoptera; family Crambidae; genus Heortia; species Heortia vitessoides. The sequence goes on from JACJUM010004390.1 coordinate 17,862,578, forward strand.
GCAGCTGTCGTGACAGAGATGCTGCTGCCCATCCCCACCATGTGCATTTGAGCTACTCTGCCTCGCATGGATATACCGCCATCTGTCGGTTCTGGTAACTTAATTACGTCTTACGACACCTGGAACAGGGGGAGGTAGATTCTACTCTGCCGGTACTATACGGCCAGCGGCCTCACTTAACCCAAAATATTTGTACCGCGATCAAAAGTATCTTATGTTTTTACCCAAGATTCAAGCTACTTATATAGCAAGTTTCATCAAAATCACTTTACCAGTCAAGCTTGGGGAAAAAGTAACAAACAGACAATCCAACATTTCGTTTTTATAATAATAGTTTAGACTAATTGAAACTACAGATTCGATAGCCATTTGAGAGTGCGCGGTTTGATTGATCGGTTTGTGCGAAATGTATTGCACAATAATTAAATAAATAATGAACGAGTTTCCGAATCGGGTCAACATTGCGGTGATGTTGTGTCGATGTACCGTATGTACCTACATGTATATCACCGCTTGCCTTTACATACATTTTAACTAAATCCATTGGACTCGATTTTACTGGTACTATATTTTCCAAATCAGCCATTTTTCTCGACACGGGAGCATTGACCTACCTCACATATGTTTTTCTTTTAGAGTAAGTCGACAAACAAGCATACGGCCCACGTGTTAGAAAACTCGTGTTATCCCAAGTATATCACAAGCAAGTTGTCAACCCTTTGACTTGAACATATTATGGTAGAGATAAATAAATAAATAAAGGTTGCCTGGAAGAGATCGCTCTATTGTACTGTGTACTGTTGCATATTTTCTCTATTATTTTAGTGTTTTTGCTATTTAGTAAGTGTAAAATAAAGAAAATTATTAATACATAAATAAGTATCTGTCAGCCTTCATCACCATTCAAACCGGAAAAGTAATGCGAACACTGTTTGACAACAGAAATGGGTGACGTTTATGCAGACGATATTTGTATGAGGTCTACTTCACAGGACATACACAAATGCTCATTATTAATATTTGTCCTGGGTGGGGATTAAACCCACGACCGGTGTGCAATAGGGAAACTATCGTATATTGCATCAGGTCCGTCATGTATGGATGTTTGTTACTCTTTCAGGCACATCTGTTTGAAGGCATAAAGCTAGATTGTCATTAAGAACACAAGTAATCATTTATCTTAGAAAATATATCAATTTCGTGAAATAGAAATGAGATGAAATAATATGTATGTGTACAACTTGTACTAATAAATAAGTATTTTAAATTTTTGACTTTATTCATAGACTTTATAACAAAAAAACAGCTCATATTCAAGTCAACGTATGAGATGTTGTACGAATGCTTTTATTTTTATTTATTAGACTTACCTTAGTTACACCGATAGCTCCAACGTTTTCCCCGAAAGTGTTAGTGCCGTTACCAGAGCCCCATAAGCCAGCGAGGATGGTGCCCAAACCCTCAGTGCCCAGCCCCCTATTTATGGCATGCAGCGGGGGGGGAGGAGCGTCTGGAACAAGCAACTCAATTCTTTTTTACGGTTTTAAATCCTATAGACAGAATTATTTTCATAAAATAATAAAGTATAATATATATGGCGGCATATGACGATACAGATGGCGGTATATCCATCCGCAACAGTGTAGCTCAAATGCACTGAGCGGGGATAAGCAGCAGCATCCTCTCATCTCTGCGATAGCTAACATGATATGTCCAGCGTGGTAATTATGGGCAACATTCCCCCTTTCTTGTGGAGGACTTTGTCCAGCAGTGGACTTCCAATGGCTTATATGATGATGATAATGATAATAAGGCTACTCGTTTTAACATTCGCTTATTCTGCCAATGAAAATCTGATTAAAATTGGACCAGCTGCATCGGAGTCCTCAAACAGACAGACAAAATATTTGTATAAATATGCATATTTTTAAAGGCTATTTATTTATTACAAACACACACTACATTCACACTTAAATTTTATTTATATGTATATATAATCACTTATTTCTCTTAAAAAACGGTATGATTGTATTTGATGTGTATAGCCAAATGTTTGAGGTGGCCTGGTCGTCTGAATCAAGTTAATATTATTAACATATTAATAAGAAGTATCAAATCCATTTATTTTAATTGTTTTCTTTTTCAATAAGCTTTTCTAGTTCTTTCACCATTAGAAAGCTACGTAATATTGTAGACTACATAATAAGAAATTATTATTTAGGCAAAATTAATGTTATTGTGCGTTTGTAACAAATTAACTCAAAAGCTACTTTCCTGAATTAAATTGGTTTGACGTGCTTGATGGCGCAGATGGTAGCAATCCTATCTTTTGCGCCAAGGGTCGTGGTTTCGTATCCCACCCAAGACAAATATTTATATTATGATATTTGTGTTTATCTTGTGTCTGGGAGTTAAAACTATATGTTTTTAAGTGTTATATATGTAATCCCTTTATTGTCTGTTAACCGTAACACATGTGCTGTAAGCGACTTAACACGGAGTCTGGTCAATATATGAGATGTTGTGTGAAAAAAAAAATTCTATTATCTGATGCGTTATCATTAAATAATATAATTGGTATTGAGAATTACCCGAGAATTATTTTATAATTCTTAAGGGAACGGGAACGATGCGGGTTAAATTGCGTGTTTTTTTTGGACGAACTCAGGCGTTTATTCCAGCGCCAAGGGAGGAGTGGGTGAGGTTGCTAATTTATAAGCGACCCTGTCACCCTGTGCCCGATTTCCTCTGCGTACCCCGCAGCGGCGATAACGCGATCACCTTCGGTTGCCCCCGCAGGGTTCGCGGGTTCAGAACAGGATTGATAGAGATCACGCGAAGGCACCCTCTGGGACTTGACCTAGGCTCGGGTGGCCATCGTTGGAGAAGTATGCTAGATACGGAACGCTTGATGCTTAACGTGGCCGCAGCCTTTAGACACTCGTGTCATCACAAAGGTATTACTAGTGAGGCGCCAACCTTGTGAAATGAGGATATAATGTCACATTTACCTAGTAATTTCACTGCGTCTCTCATCTTTTAAACACAATTGTGGTACACAGCAATGCGAACACTGCTGTTTGATGGTAGAAATAGGTGAGAGTGAGGCACCAATAGACCCTTGCAAAAAGTCTACCTCTAGAAAAAAGGACTTATTTTATAAAAGACGAGGTAAGGTGAGTAAGCCCAGATGCGGTGAACACGGTGTACTAAACGAAAACAATGTGTGTAAAGTGTATTTTGATTGTAGAGTGCTAGCGAAAAGGCGACGGCGTCAAGCATTTATAGAGGTTGTCGCGCAAAATAACCTGTGTGTAACCTGCTGTATCACCATACCAGCCATTAGAAGTCCACTGCTGGACATAGGCCTCCCCAAGAATGGGGGAATATTGGCAATCACAGATCGCAGATTTCTCAACGGAGATGCTGCTGCTCATCTTCATCCTGTGTATATGAGCTGTATTGTTTCGGATGGATATACCAGTCGGTTCTGGTATCTTATTTGCTTTTTAGTACTATTCTACTGTGCCGGTACCTCACGGCAGCTGTTTTGTATACAAAATAAGAATTTATACATCTCTATAATTTATTTTATTTAAAATGTCTGATATTCTTGGATTCGTCCTAAAATAAACTCTTAGCTATATTAGTACTGCTGCTCTTGATGGTTAAGTTTAAGGTGGCTTTCACAACAGATGTAGGAGACAGCTAAGTAGCAAGCGAGGTAAGAGTTTCCAGGGAGTTTCGAAGCTTAACAGCTACGAAACTATTAAGACGAGTCGCGCAACGCTGTCTGGAGAAGATGGTCTTCAGAATGTTTTTAGCTTGTTCCAGTTGGATACAAGAAAAAATAAACCTAATAATACCTCGAAGGTAAACACGAAATTCATGAATTAAAAGGCAACAGCTGCCCGTGCCTATTGGAAACTACGGACAATGCATTTCTTTTAACTACCACGCAAAACGACACAATTCCACTTCCATTTTTACACACACATATTCACTCGCATGTGTAAGTGTTCTTTTTATGCATTTTTCTATCTATCCTAATATTATAAAGAGGATTGAATGATTGTTAAGAATTAAATAAAAACTATAGGACCAATTTTAAAAATTCTGTCACCACTGGAGGGCCACTTTTTTACCGAGTTACATAGGTCATGTTATATTTTAGAAAATCGCTGGAACTCTACCTATAATAGAACTATGCGGATCTGAATATTAAGAAGTTTGTAACGATAAACTCATTACAAACTCAGAAATTACGAAACTCATTACAAAAACTGTTTCATAAATAGAAAATCATAATGCTGACGGAACAGGATCTGTATTTTTATACGTTCGTAACAAATAAACTCAGAAATTATGAAACTCATTACAAAAACTCTTTCATAAATAGAAATTTATGATGACGATGGAACAGGATCTTTATTTTTATAAGTTTGTAACAAATAAACTCAGAAATTACGAAACTCATTACAAAAACGGGGAGATCGATGTCCAGCAGTGGACTTCCAACAGCTGATATGATGATGATGATGATAATAACACAATATTATTTAGAATGGTAATTATGTTCCTGGTGAGTTCTGAGTGATAAATTGCGAGATATATATTTATTTCTATAAATTCCCAATTGAGCCACATCCGGATACCACTAGAGATACTCTTACTTAATCTAGAAAAAAAAACGACTTCGATTAGTTTATATGATGCATATCTTGAGCAAAGGCTATATATTTAAGAATAACGTTAACACAACTCGTATGTAAACTTCAGGAGGCATAGTAACTTTTAGGATTTATTTATTTATTTTAAAACTGATCCCGAATTATTTAATAACAATTTATAGCCCATAACTTTTCTTGTTAAATAGACTATACAACATTAAAATAGTTTTTCGAATTAGACTAGAGATTCCTGAGATTAGCGCGTTCAAACAAACAAAATCTTCAGCCTTATAATTAGAATAGATGCACTGAGAAAGTATAGCTAAAAACATTTGAATGCGCTTGCCGATTATTGGTATGTATTGGTAGTATAGAGATATATAGGTACATTAGTTCAATAGTTTGCTTGTACGTGAAATATTTATTGATTTGTTCTGCCTCAGTATTGTTTAAATTAATAATAATAAATTTCCACAACATCTCATACACTGACTCCGTGGTAAGTCGCTTAAAGCACTTGTGTTACGGACGCCAGGCAACAGAGGAATCACAAATATACTACTAAAATATATATCTTTAACATCCAGTCACAGAACAAACACAGATATCATCATATAAATTTTTGCTCTGGGTGGGAATCGAACCCACAACCTCTGGTGCACAAGATAGGATCACTACCATCAACGCCATCGGGCTCGTCAATTACTTTGAATGTTTCTTAAATGTAAGCAGCTGAATTAATATGCTTGATGTACTCGCTTATTTTAGATTATTGTCTCTCTTATCTACGTCTCTCTCTTATCTATCTTATCTCTTATCTCTACTTTGTCTATTCGTGTTTATTTCTTTCTTTATCACATCCCAACACGGAAGATAACCTTCCGTGTTGGGATGTGCTATTGTGTATGTGTATTGAAATGTCAGCATACCTAATTTAAATAAATAAGTTGCTGAGCTTTATAACGTTAGGTAAAATTTTTAATATATTAATTATATTATAATACGCATATTATGTATAATTTTAGAAAAAATTGATATCATACAAAAGGTATATAAAAATGACACCGAATTATTTATGGATGGTGGAAAACTCGAATGACCTCGGGAAGTACGTACCGCACATCCTCGCTGTGGTCGGGTAGTAACTGATGGACTCCACCGTGCAGGCCAGCACGCCAGCTAGCATTCCCAGGACCCCTGCCACGCTTACCGTGGGCATTCCCCATTGCCCTGAAACATTTATGTCTTCAACTTTTTGTCCAATACCTTACCCGTTCGCCTCCAGGCAGACGAAGCCGTGAGGTACTGGCGGAGTAGAATAGTACCTCTCTTTACCAGGTGTAGTAAGAGGCGATTACCGGCGAGGTACCGGATCCGATAGATGGCGGTATATCCGTCTGAAATAGTGCAGCTTAAATACTACAGGGTGAAGATGGGAGCAGCATTCTCGTCGCGAAGTTGCGCTCTGCGATTACGTTACTATTCTACTCTGCCGGTGCCTCTCAGCTTGAGGTATTGTAATAAAAGTTTATTCTCTTCTGAAATCAGTTCATTACTCCTTCGTCAAGCTTTAACAACACCTGTAACGGGAAACTTTTTAAAAAAACTTTTTTCATCACATATACAAAAACATTATAAACTTTTTAATTGTTAGAATCGTCTTAAACTGTCTTGTTACTAAACTTGCAAGATTTACTTTTTGTTTTCTTCCATTTCTCGGTAAAGATCGCGTAAACGCTTATTTGCGTTTCGGTGGTTCAGTACGTCATCTGAATGAATACTCTTTGTGTTCTACGTGACAGCACTTCCAACCTTATTGTTCTAGTCGTATCGCTTATATTCCAATGAAAGCGAGAGCTGTCTATTCTCTTTGTAGTCATGCACATGTGGCAATAAACGATCTTCTATCCGTTCAGTGGATATAGACGTACACATTATGTCAATCAATATGAAGGCGCATAGAGGAATAACATGTACGGGACGTAATTAAAAACAACAGGACGAAATTGAATTAACCAACCCAGTTTTTTATAATCAATCGATCTAAATCGAAAAGATGTAACGTAAAATGCATGTAACTTGCAAGCAGCTTGCCTGCCTGCGTCACTGCAGCATATAGACGCTCGTAATATCACTAACGCGTTGCCAACCTTGTGACTTGAGGATATTATGCTACATATACCCGTAAATTTATGGATTACAGCAATGCGAACATTTCTATTTGGCGGTAGAAATAGGTGAGAGTGAGGTACCAATGCAAACGACCTATTTTATGAGGTAAACCTCATGTAGATATATATCTACTTGCGTGCCGCTAGCAGGCGTGCATGCTTCACGCCTGCTTGCGTCGAACAACGTTTCGATTGTTTTGCTCTTTAAAAATATACGTCCAATTAATATTAGTTATTATGCAATATACTATATATTAAACTCGAAAAGCAAAATGATAGGTCATTTTGCTATTAGGGTAATTTTTATTTCAGAGTTTATGCGTTTTAATACGTATGCCAAACAAATTTTAGTCAGCATAACATTACGAGTTTAAAAATAATACCATGCATTATTATGGCTCGAGATCGAAATTATGTAAAATCATATTTATGGAAGATGATATTATGTCAAATTCAAACATACGTTATCCAAGTAGGCCCATTACAAGCATTTTTGAATAATCAATAAAATAATTATAAAGTAGGAATAAAAACATTTATATATCCAATAACGAAGTAATTATATGCATATTTGTATATAACTAGCTGTGCCTGCAACTTCGTCCGCGTGGAATAGTTTTTTTTTGGGTACCATACCTCTTTACCTTAATTTGTATAAACTTTGAATGTCATGTTTATTTATATCGAATGAATGGCTTGAAAAATAAGTTCTAGCTCCAAAAATAGCGATACTTCCATACAACTTTTCATCCCCCTTTCGACCCCTCACAACCCTTTTTTCGAAATAAAAAATAGCCTATGTCCATTCTCATGTCCATAAAGATTATCTGTGACAAATTTCATCAAAATCGATTTTGAGGGAAAGCGTAACAGACAAACAGACAGACAGACATAGTTACTTTCGCATTTATAATATTAGTAGGGAAGTAGGGATACAGACGACCTTGATGACCCAAAGGATCATAAAATTCATCTGACACATAGATAGTTCCATTAGGCCCACCTTAAACTAGTCTACCGGTACCAGACTAGTCTTAAAACTAAGTTTATTGCTGGTTCATCACGAGACCGACCAGAAAGGAACCTGCAAGAAAAACTGGTGGTGATTAAGGTTCCACCAACACCATCTGTAGTTGGCGCCAACTTCTACTAGCTTCGGCGCTAACAAACCATTGTTTTAAAGCTAGTGGTTAAAGCAATTCAATCCAATCTCTAATGCAATAGTAAGCTTTAAAGATACGCTTATTTTTAACAATTTTTTTGGGTTTATTTAGAGGCAAGATCCTATCCATACTATCTATATATGCTTTTCTAATTGGGTTTTTATTGTAAAATCTCACACAATGTACCTTGAAACATATATATAATGGAGACGAGTTGTTGGCTCTGTGAGCTTATATTTATATATTGTATCAACATTATGTTTCTTCTTTTTCCTGAAAGTTTTCTAGGTTTTTTGAACAACAAATATTAAACCTCTAATATGGCATAAGAGTCTTTTGAATAGATAGGCCTACTTTAAAATTATCGGCACCAGACATTTATAATAACTAAGTCTACTGTAAAATTCAATACGCGCCAGAAAAGAACTTGCAAAAATTTGCTTAACATAAACCAAGTCGTAACAATTAATTGGTAGGAATATTCCGAACTCCCGTCCATAATATGAGCAATGCAGAGAAGTATAAGTTTACTTCATGTGTGTCATACGTACAGTTTTTGTCACGCAAAGGTCATTATGATTTATTCATCCAATAATAAATCTTATGTGAGCCTCAAGGACTGCAAAGATCTAATAAATCTATTAGATATAATCAAAAAATGTGGTAATAAAATTATATTTTCAAGTAGTGAGAAAGAAGAATAATGTGTCCTCCCTCCTCCCTCCTCCCCCTCTCACTTTGTGCCAGGTGACATAAAAAGCGAATGAAGTGCGGGAAAACAGAAATGACGGTATATCCGAAACAGCCGAGTCAAAGAGCAGAGGGTGGGAGATGAACCGCATTCTTGTCTGTCACACCTTCCAGCGTGCTATTGCAAAAATCATGCAATACTATAAGCTGGTACTGTCTTACAACTCAAACAAACAAATATATAGCATTTATATTACTATCATAACACATTCACTATTCGTAATAAAATTACGGCTGTAACTCTTTCTCGGCCTTAAATCACGGTTCACTTATTTTATCGTCCTCAATATCATCTTGTACAAAAAAAATAATCAAAATTTATAAAAGTGCTTGTTATTTTCAGAAATTACAACCATATTTCTTAGCCTTATGTGTGTTATGTGCATAGTTAAAAACGGTTTGTCAGCGCCGACGCCGGTAGGGGTTTCTTTAATGACGTCGACTAGGTGGAGTGGACCATGAACACCACCAGAGTTATAGCAGGTTCCTTTCTGGTAGGTTGCGTAATAAATCAGCAGTAAACTTAGTTTTTAAACCTGGCTGGAGGTGGCAGACTAGATCAAGGTATACCTAATTAAATGAGTTATGTGTTAGATGATGATTGAGATGATTTCTTTAGGAATCTTCATGGATCTTCAGGGATCTTCAGGGTTCTTCAGGGTTCTACAGGGTCCTTATGGGTTGTCTGTATCGCTTATAATTTTGCATTGAATTATTCCTTTTTAGAAATATTAATGATTAAAAAGCTTTTTTTTTTATTTTTGACGATTGGGCTTTCATGTTATTGGCCTACTTAAACAAAGTATATTTGAGTTTGAGCTACTAGCTCAAATATCTGATAGCACTTCACTGATGACTTTTATCACCTGGGTAGGGCACGCGGAACCAAGGCGCGTCCTCAATAATGTTCACCTTGACGTCAGTCCTGGCCGGGTGTTCAGGCGGGAATACATTCGTGGCTGTGAGGATACCGCAGATTGCCCACATTATGACGATCGTAAGTAACACCTGCAGGGGAGAGACGAATTTTATCATTCTATAACTAAGGAATTATTTTTAGTGTTTATATTCCAGACTAGATTTCCGCCTGCGATGTCCATGTCATTTAAATGTTCTTAAGCTACCTAAAAGGTGAATTTGATCGGAGTCACTTCACCGGTACCAGCAAAATAGTACTTAGCTCTCAGTGCCCGGTGTCGTGAAGAGCAACTGAGTTAATGGAGCTGATTGCCATCTGCCGGTGAAGATTGGTACCATCCAATCCTTGCTTCGATTGCCATCACGCCTGCTCAGCGCACAATAGGCAAAATTCCCCCTATTTTGGGGCAGCCTTTGTCCAGCGGCGGATGTCCAATGGCTGATATAATATTATAATAAAAAAAATAGAATAAATTGCAGTAAAACTAGAATATGAGCTAGGTGAGATAGACCTCCCACTAAGGTCGCCTGGATTAGTACCTCACTCATCTATTTCTACCGCCAAATGACAGTGTTTGCCTATGTTAAGGTTTGAAGGGTTGGAGAGGCAGTTCACAGGGTTGGCGACTCGCTGGTGATATCCTTGTGATGACACCAGCATTTATAAGCTGCGGTCACGTTTACCAACAAGCGGACCGTATCCTTGTTTACTGACTTTATAATATAAAGGGAATAGATCAAAACAATTTTAATGCACAATGCATACAGAAGTATTTTTCGTTTTTTTAACTATAGTAATAGAATATAGTTCAAGTTTTTCTTCACTAGTTCTAGATAAGTCCCGCCAGATTGTATGTGTAACCTGTACCGTTTGTCATGTGATTAATGGAAGAGTTTACGTTGGAATTATCGGTCAAGATCGGTCGGTCATCAATTATCTTAATTATTGAAGTTTATTTTGGGTGTTTATTTACAAAATTATTTGAATTATTATTATAATGGTTAATAAAAATAAGTCGGTATAAATATGTCTTCATTTTATTTAATAGAGAACCGTTTAATGTGACAGTTCAAACATTTTTTGTCCAGAGGTGGGCTACCTAAGACTGAAATGATTCGACCGGCCCGTGAGCTCAGATGGTAGTGATCCCGTCTTATGCGTCTGGGGCCGTGAGTTCGATCCCACCCGAAACCAACATTTATATGATGATAATTGATTTGTTCTATGTCTCGGTGTTAAATATTTATTTAAGTATTATATTTGTGATTCCTCTGTTATCTGATATCCAAAACACAAGTGATTTAAGCGATTTACCTCAGAGTGAGGTCAATCTGTGAGATGTTGTGGGAATATTAGAATGAAAATGATAAATCGAAACAACAAATAAAAAATATTGAATAACATAAACGCAACCTCAAAGACAATAATGAAAATGTCTTTATATGTATTTTCATAATTTAATGCGTCTATTCAACACAACTCTTTAAAATAAAACTAAAAGGGTTGTAATACTGCGTTATCACACCCCCAATTTTTAATTCAATTTCTCCCTCGTTTGAAATACTTTTTTTTCCCGAGTCATCGCCAATCATTAATACCCCGCTTCGCCTGGAGCTTAACTCGTTCATAGCATACGTTGAAAAAGCTCCCAAACTTAGTTGCAGCGTCAGAATTCACCCTTGACCTTTGCTTTTGGCAATCTTTTCAGGATGCGGATAAACATGATAGGACTAAATTGTCCATTATGTCCGTCATGTAATTTAGATTTTTAACATTGCATTTTGATATAAGAATATAAATAATAGTTAAAGAATTTATTTAGTTTATTATTTCTAGGTATGTGTTAGAATTTTCATAAACTTAGATCAGATAAGACCGTCAATTAATTACGTAAGGTTTTTAAGATGAAGGGGTGTTTCGGGGGTGTTTAACAAAAAAAGTATTATATTGTCGGGCCCGATGGTGCAGATAGTACTAATCCTATCTTATGTGCGAAAGGTCGTGGGTTCGCTCCTCCCTCAGAACAAATCTTTTATAAACAATAGTTTTTTCATTTAAGTATTATATTTGCAGTTCCTTTGTTGTCTTTATCCATAACACAAGTATTTTAAACGTCTTATTTTTAAGTCAAGTCAACGTGGGAAATGTGTAAATTTTTTGATTTATATTAATTAAAAACAATAGACAGATTTATAAAGAAATTTTGTTTTAAGTTTAAGATACTCTAGGACATCAAAAATTACAGCATATTCAACGTTTTTAAAAAGTTGTTAGCCAAACACGACATTTTAAATTCTCATATTTGTAGGTTATCTGTATGTATTCAATTAGTATGGCAACGAATGTGTGTATGTATTTCTTTTTTATGTATGTTCTCATTTATGTGGTCTTATCTATGAGGATAAATGTCTATAAATTGAATTAGTTATAGGGTCGCTCATTAATAAGCGGCCTCGACAGCAGCCCTGAGGAACCTCCCTTGGACCAGATGTTGTCAAAAGCGACTAAGGTACCAAAACCGACAGATGGCGGTATATCCATCCAATACAGTGTAGCTCATGTACACAGGGCGGGAATGGGCAGCAGCATCCTTATCGCGAAAGCTGCGATCTGTGATCAATTATGGGCAAAATTCCCCCTTTCTTGGGGAGGCCTATGTCCAGCAGTGGACTTCCAATGGCTGATGTGATGAATACTTACAGGAAAAAGTTTGAACAGAGGAAACCATATAATGGTGCACCCCCTCCCCTGCTTCCACGACAGGACCGGGATCTTTACTTCGCCCATGCACTGCGAGAATATTGTCAGCAACGTGAAGGTTCTAGAACATAGGATTTATTTATAATAATAATAATAAAATTTATTAAAAAAACAACAACAACTACATGAAGACAATTATCGATGGTTGCCACACTAGGACAAGCCTGTGTTGTGGAAACTATCACAACAATTTTACAAATGTAGATATAAGAATTATTAGTAACTACTGTTTTCATAATGTTAAGTTTAAGTTGGATGCGTGTTGAACAATAACCCTTTATATGTGTGTTTGTGATTATGTATGTGTGTGTGATTGAATCAAATGTTGATCATTAATGATCAACGTGCTATATAAATAAAATGGATAAACGTGTCTGTAGGAAAGTTGAAACAAATATAAAATAGCGTCTGCAACTCCAAGTAGATTAGTTTTTATCTTGAAAAAAAATACGTTGGGTATAAGATTACGTGACGGGCAGCAACCAGGAATTCATGAATGACTAAAAGATAAGATAGTCTTACTTTATTCCAGTGTAGGGCCTCGGCATTACCGATAAATATATATATATATCATTGCGCATAGATTCGATCATTGATGAACGGTTTCGCCCATTCGTTCGATAGCGCCTGATGTAACATTTGAATAGTCCAGAATTTAGTTCGCCCAAAAATAACATTATAATTATTTCCTTCTTTTAAGATCTATTAAATTACGTTTATTTTATTCTAAAGTTTATTTCTCTACGAAATTTAACGTTACCGTAAGGTACCGGCAGAGTAGAATAGTACCTCGCACAACACCAGGTGTCGTAAGAGGCTACCGACAGATGGCGATATATACCCGAAACATTGCAGCTCAAATGTATAGGGCGGGGAGGGGCAGCTGCATCCCCGTCGCAAAACACGCTTGCACATCGCAATTATGGGCAAAATACCTCCTTTCCTGGAGACGCATATATCCAGCAGTGGACTGTCAATAGCTGGTATAATGATAAATCTGTTTGCAATTGTTTCTATGCTGTGTGTATACAGTCAACGAATAAACATGCGATGAAGTAGCCAAACCTGATGCAACTGGCTAAAAAGAGCTTGAATAATAATTGGAAACACCACTTTGTATGCACGGTCGATTGTATCACCTGCGTTCTACTTCTTGAATATAAAACCCTTGAAGAATAAACGTTAAAAACATGTTTGTCCCTTATTTATATTGTAAAAGGTCTATATCAGATTTATGAGAACGGTAATGTGACTTTTTATTTCACTCGCCTCCGTCGTCGAGCAATAACTCGGAACCTTCGCCAATTCTCCTTTTGATACGTTCAATTGTGACGGATATTTAACGTCTTTAGAAAATATAGGAAGCAACTTGTTTGAAAGCGACTGTATTACTAAGGAAATTACTAGTTAGCTTATTATTTTCCTTTAAATGTTCTTCTTTCGTTAAAAGACTTAAAGAAAACTGATAATACTTATTTTTTTGGATTTTTTTTCAAATAATAAAATATATATTTTTTCATATTATAAAATTGTAAATAATATATATATATATATATAATATATTTAATTTATAAATAATGAAACTCTGAAATCTCTGAATACCTTATCAATGTTTTTCACATGAAGTAGACCTCATACAAAAGGTCGTCTGCATTGGTGAACTCTCACCTACTTTCACCGCCAAATAGCAATGTTCGCATTGCTGTGTTACGGTTTGAAAGGTTAATAATATCTTTAAGTCATGAGGTTTTCAATGCGCTAGTGATATCCTTGTGATATTACGAGTGTCTATAGGCTGCGGTAACGCTTATTATCACGCGCAATGTTCGCTAGGTGATCGACGATATTAGGGAAAAACGCGAAGACAAGACTTTCAATTGAGTCGGTACCTTACGGCAATATTTATCGTATAGGTTATATGTGTAAAATGTAGTATCTATTTTTTTATATAGTTTTGTGCTTATCAAATTGTGATGCTATGTTTTCCACACAATGTACATTGTTCTAAAATAAATTGAATTGAATTGAGAGTCTATTAAAAAACATGCAAAATATCAATAACTTTATTGTATTAAAACCGAATACCTTTATGTGTACTAATATTCGAGGAGAATTTGCATGGATGGTATTATTACGTGCTTGCATCCACATCAAACAACGATGCATTCACTGGCACGACTAAAATGTCAAACGCAGCCTATCGGATGCTTGATTAAAGTCGATCGGTGTTTGCAAACAACCATTGAGCCGCCTTTGTTTGAGTCACAAAGCCTCTTGCATGCTCGAACACGCAGGCTCGGTCGGTTGGTACAACAATCCGAGGAGATATGGCGAAAGTCAAATGCTTGACTGCGTTGATCCTAGAAGGTACGATTCGTATCGTTCGTTGCCAGCCTGTAGTAATAATCTTTATAAATCAAATTGTTAATCTTAATATTAATTCATATCAATAAAGATTAATAATTAATTCATCATCATCATTCATTCAATAATTAATTCATCATCATCATTCATTCAATAATTAATTAATTCATCAATAAAGATTAATAATTAATCAAATTATTAATTTTTATTGTACACCATCATCAGTCCAGCCATCTGACCCCTGAAAGGGGGAATTTATCCCACAAATGCCACGCTGAGCAAGCGTGTTGGCAATCGCAGAGCGCAGCTTTCGCGATGGGGATGCTCCTGCGCATTTGAGCTGCACTGATGGATACACCGCCATCTACCGGTTCTGTTATCTTAGTCGCGTCTTACGACACCTGCCGCAGAAAAGGTAGTGTCGCGAAAAAAATTGAAGTGTATGTTTGTAATTCCAAATTAACAGCTTTTCAATAAATATGTACGAATGACGGTACTAACATAAAACAAATCTGTCAATTCTGATTATTCTCTGAAACGGCTGGATCGAATTTAACTATTTTAATAAATTATTTGACATTTAATTAACCAGCTATCTGCCAGTGAAAGTCTTTATTGATGGGCTCAATAGCGCAGATGTTTGTGATCCTATCTCGTGCGCCAAAGATCGTGGGTTCGATTCCCACCTAAAGCAAATATTTATATGATATTTTTGTTTGTCCTGTGTCTGTGGGTCGTATATTTATATGTATTTAAGTAGTATATATGTGATTTCTCTGTTTGGTGGCGTCCGTAACACAAGTGTTTTAAGTGACTTATCATGCAGTCAGGTCAATGTATGAGATGTTATGGAATTAAATTAAATTAATTAATTATTATATAGCTGATTTTATAAATAGAAAGGACTTTTAAATTATTTAATTTGTCTTAACTTTAAGACAAATAGACGGCTTGCCTCATAATTTGTGAGTAAATGACTTATTATGTATAACTCCTGTAAATTGCACCACAAGCAATACTATTTCAATTTCACTATCGGCACTCGAGAGTATTAGGCCCCGTCTCACAGACTCTCCGGCCGCTTTTTATTGACTCTCAACTGTACCACTTCAGCGATATTGTCATGTTTCTCCAGATCAGCAGTAAATAACCAGTATCTTGAAACGTGGTACATATTAATATACTAATCCAGGGGTTTTATTAATAAACTGTATCAATTATGAATCGAAATAATAGAGATTGCAAAGATAGGGACGGATTCTTCTCGGAACGCAGTGAAGTCGGACGCTAATAAAACCACGCCAAGTTTAACGGCTCAATTGAATACACTCAAGTCAATATAGTCTTGACGTTTCGTTTAGAATACTACGACATATATATATATATATATATATATATATATATATATATAATTATAGTATGTATATAGGTTTATAGGTTTTTCAAGCTATTTATTTAACTATATAGCATAAGATATGACAAAATGTACAAATGGCAGACTACATGCCAGTGCGGCATTATCTCCCAGACATACATTACACGAAACAGAAAAAACATATACATAGTCCAGGCAAAAAAGATTTACGTTACCTACATTTTTTATCAATACGCAATACTTACATATGATGTAAAAAAGTAATTATATGCTGCTATTTATTGCTTTACATAGATGACAAAAATAACGTACATCAGAAATGAGGTCACATCAGTAAAGAGAGTACGAAGAAAGCATATCAGAATCAATTTGTGTTGTCATCGTTTAATATTCAATGTAAGCGCATTTAAGAGTCGTATGGCTGTTACTTTAAAGGATTTTGTTAAAAAACAAGAGTGTTAGAGGGACGGAGATCACATTTGTGAGAGGAAGATAGAAATCGGAATCTGTCTATTAAGTAGGTTGGTGCGTACAGATCAATAAGTACTAATAATATGTTTAAAATAAGAATTTTACGAAGTTCACGATAGGAAGCCGGTCAAGAAGAGCGCTTATAGGAAACATGATCGTATTTCATCATACCAGCCATTGATAGTCCACTGCTGGACATAGGCCTCCCATAAAAAGGGGAATGTTGCCGATAATTGCCGCGCTGGGCAAGCGTGTTAACAATCGCAAAGCGCAGCTTTCGCGACGGGGATGCTGCTGTCGTTCCCGCCCAGTGTATTTGAGCTGCATTGTTTTGGATGGATATACCGCCATGTGTCGGCTCTGGGTCCTTAGTCGCCTCTTACGACACCTGGTATAGGGGGAAGGTACTATTCTACTCTGCCGGTACCGCACTGCTTTCGTGATCATATTTACGCAAACCAAAAATGAAACAGAGCCTGTTATTTAACTAGGACATGGTTCTAAATTAGTCATATATTCTAGTAGTTAAGAAAACGATGTCGTTAATCCAGGGACAACGTAGCGAAATCTCATATGTCAATGATACTTTAATACCGCGTATGTAGTTTAAGTTAATAAGGTCCATTTTTCTACTTTTCTAATTGAATTTTATTGACAATATGACCATACAACATCATAATGGCTGAAGTACACCGCCTCGAATAGATTTATAGAGGCCGGAATTAGTGCGGTCTTTGTCTAAAGCCTCTGTAAGCGTTATCGCAAAGCCTGCAGTCCGCAGTGCATATAACAAGGCTGCAGTTGGTATTAGGTATTATTATTACTATACTAGCTGTGTCCGCGACTTTGTCCGCGTGGAATAGTTTTTTTGGGTACCATACCTCGTTACCTCAACTTATATAAACTTTGAATGTCATGTTTATTTATATCAAATTAATGGCCTGAAAAATAAGTTTCAAGTTTCTAGCTCTAAAAATAGCGATACTGCCATACAACTTTTCAGTCCCCTTTTCAACCCCTTACAACCCTTATTTCAAATTAAAAAATAGCCTATGTCTTTTCTCAGGGCCTAAAGATTGTCTGTGCCAAATTTCATCAAAATCGGTTGAGAGGTTTAAGCGGGAAAGCGTAACAGATAGACAGACAGACAGAGTTACTTTCACATTTATAATATTAAGTAAGGATAATTCTATTATTATCTTTTGTAATAGTCTTTATAATGAGGCAAACCTCATACAAAAGGTCGTCTGCATTGGTACCTCACTGTCACTATTTTCTACCGCCAAATAGCAGTGTTCGCATTGCTGTGTTCCTGTCGGAAGGGCGAGAGAGGCAGTGAATTTACTGGGGAATGAGGCATAATATCCTCAAGTCACAATGTTGGCAATGCGTTAGTGATATCCTTGTGATATTACGAGCATATATAGGCTTCAGAGACGCTTACTATCACGCGGACTGAATGTTTGTTTGTCAATCTGGTCTAAAAAAAACGACGAAAAAAAGAAAAGAGAAAAGAAAATAGGAAGGAGGCATTTTACCCGTAATTGCCACGCTGAGCAAGCGTATTGGTAATCGCAGAGCGTAGCTTCGAGACAGGAATGCTGCTGCCCATCCCCGCCCTGTACATTTGACCTACACGTTTACAGATGGATATACCACCATCTATCGGTTTTGGTACCTAAGTCGCATCAGGTGTCGTAAGAGGCGACAAAGATACCAGAACCGGCACGTGACAGTATATACATCCGAAACAGCGCAGCTCAAATTTACAGGGGCAATAATGGACAAAATTCCCCCTTTATTGAAGAGGCCTATGTCCAGCAGTGGACTTCCAATGGCTGATATATGATGATGGTGATCGTACAAGTTTTACTAAGAGACGGTGTCGAAACATTCTTATCGATGGGCGAGAAAAAGCAAATGGTTGAAACCTTATCTTGTGCGCTAAACGTCGTGGGTTCGATCCCCACCCAAGATAAATATTCACTTAAAGATATTTGTGTTTAATCCTTGTCTGGGTTTTAATTTAAGTATTATATAGTAGTGTTGAGAGGTACAGGCACAATAGAATAGTACCTCCCACTGAACCAGGTGTCGTAAGAGGTGGCTAATGTACCAGAACCGAGAAATGGTATATACATCCGAAGCAATGCAGCTAAAATGCTCTCCGGATCTCCGAATAATTGCCGCGCTGGCCAACAAGTTTGCCCATCGCGGCAATTATGGGCAAGAAACCGGCGAGAATTATGTCCAGCAGTAGACTTCACCGGTTGCGGCTGGTATGATGATGATGATGAAGTATTATATTTGTGATTTTTATTGTTGAAAGCAATAACTTAAACATTGTTTTCCCGTTTCTGACTCCAGAGAACACCCCGCAAGATTAATCTAAAGCGAAGTCTACACGATCAACTTGTGCATTTTACTCAGAGAACGGTCTGAGCTACGGCAAATAGCTAGTTTTATATGAGATTATCCAAATTGATAGCAACTTATAGCATTAACATTATAGCATAGCAGTAAACCAAATAAAAAAATCCCTTTTTTATGTTCAAGAAGTAAATTGAATGCGCGTCCTCTATCCCCGTTCCCTTGTACCGGCAGTAAAACCTTAACACCCGGTCATAAAGACCCATTAATCATTCCGCATTTAATCTGAATAAATGCTTTCAATTAGAAGGCGTACTCTTTGAAATGAACATGTGAGACTATATACAGAGGTAGAACTCTTCATCGGTCATCAGCATCGGATTTTACATACGAGCCTCGGTGAGGGTCTGATGAAAGGCTTTAAAATCAATATGTACTTATTGATACATATATCATGATCACTAAAGGGACGTTGGACTTTGTGTCGGATCCAGGATGCGCAATGAACCTCCTGAAAATGTAGAGAGGCCTTATAAAAAGGTGGTCTACTTCAGTAGCGCATTCTCATCTATTTCTACCGCCAAATAGCAGTGTTCGCATTGTTGTGTTTCGAAATGTGAGAGGGGCAGTGAAATTGCTGAGTAAATGTGTCATATTATCATCAATTCACTCGATTGACGACACTTTAGTGATATCTTTGTGATGACATGAGCGTCTACAGGCTGTGGTCACGTTTATCATCATGGACCGTATGCTTATTCGATGACTTCATGGTAGAAAATAAAGGTGGAATTTTGCTTATGAATGCACAATGAATACATAGGGATGTTAGCCATCGCAGTGAGGAACTTAGGGACTGGAATGTTGCTAACCATCTTTGATCTGTTGTACTGCGTTGAGCTGCGCTGTTTCGAGTGGATATAACCCCAAGTGTCGGTATACGACACCTGGTACCTGGACGAGAGGTACTATTCTACTCTGCTGGTATCCCAACATCTCATAATTATCATTACAGCCTCTTGGAAGTCTATTGCTGGACTATAGGCTTCTCTAAGAAAGGAGATTTATGGCCATAATTGCCGCGCTGGGCAAGCGTGTTGGCAATCGCAGAGCGCAGCTTTCGCGACGGGGATTCTGCTGCCTATCCCCGGCCTGTGCATTTGAGCTGCACTGTTTCGGTTGGATATACCGCCATCTGTCGGTTCTGGTACCTCAGTCGCCCCTTAAAACACCTGGTACAGTGGGAGGTAATATTCTACTCTGCCGGTACCTCACAGTATCTAAAAAAGTTATATTCATTAAACATACACCATCATTATAGGACCGTAACCGCTTGATTTCCAAGACTTGTCCCACGAAACCCTAATTATTCGGTAACCAATCCGTAAATTTGCATCAACGAAAATTAAAAGTTTTCAAATTTAAAAGACAAGAAAAGGGGTTAAAAAAACACATTTAGGCACACATAAATTCTTATAATTATTGCATAAATCTTTTGTATGTATTATATATGTATAGTATATCTGTATATATAGTATTATATATATATATATATATATATGTATAGTATTATATATGTGGAGTCCTAAGCTAATTGAAATCACTAGAAACGTATAAGGCATAGACAAGAGGATGACAGGGTTAGACTTATTAGTTAACAACAAGTTTAGCAACCCTTAAAATAGAATTTACCGATACATTTTTTGATTGGGTAAAAATATAAAAATATATAACTAAAATTATAAAACCGTATCATTATAAAACCGTATCATATAAAACCGGATAATTATAAAACCGTATCATTATAAAACCGATAGGATAAATAATAGGATAATTATAAAATCATAGGAAAACCTTAACAACCACTTTCCTATTTATAAATCACAACTGTTTGCATTGAAAAATGCATAATTTTATATAAATATCAAATTTATTTTCGGTACCACAATGATAGTGCTGTCCCTTGGAAGATGCAGGTTCGAGTCCCATCTGACACCAGTGACCAGTACATTTTTTTTAAGTAAATATTATCTTGAATGGTGATATAAATTAGGCAGTCCAATTTAATGACACACTTCATATATGTATTAAGAAGTTCGTGTCGTAGTGGCTAATTCCCTCACAGTGCAACTAATAAGAGTCATATAATTGTCTCTGGTATAGATAAAATTGTCATCTTTAAAACTAGTCTGCCGACAACAGACGGGTCTTATCTGTTCGACCAGGTCGACAAACAAGCACACAGTCCTCGTGAAAATGAGCGTTACCGCATCCTATAGACGCTCGAAGTATCGAAAGGATATCGCTAACACATTGTCAACCTTGTGACTTGAAGATATTGTGTTACATTACCCAGAAATATCACTGCCTCTCTCACTATTCAAACCGGCACAACAAAGCAAACACTGTTATTTAGCGGTAGAAGTTAATAGGTGTGTGTAAGGTACCAATGCGCCTGCATTAGTACCTTATATGATGAGCGATGTTACTAATTTTTCAGGAGGTTCATTGCGCGTGCTGGATGCATTTGCATTTGACTTAATATCATCGTTATTATCATCATATCAGCTACAGAGACGGGCCCGGTGGCACAGATGGTAGTGATCCTATCTTTCGTCATCAAGGGTCAGTTCAACTTAGCGCCAAGGGTCGTGGGTTCGATTCTCATCCAGGGCAAATATTTATATCATGATATCTGTGTTTGTTCTGTGTCTGGATGTAAACTATATCTATTTTAGCAGTTTATTTGCGATATAACATGGAGGCAGGTTAATGTATGAGAAGTTGAAGGAATTCATCTTTTATCACAATATTCTTTATCTCTTATCACAAGACGTTCACTGCTGAACATCAAGTAATCTCTCGTATTTATTTATCCATAACATATTTCATTGATGTCCATTTTTATCATTCCAATGATTACAATCCCCTCCCAATGATTACAATGTATAAGTAAGCACATGATTGATTTAAAAGCCTTCCATCAGACCCTTGACGAGGCTTTTATGTAAAACTCGATAGCGTGCACTGCCTCAAACTAAATTAAACCATCCACCCAACCACTCGACGTCGCAGTGCGAGTGTCTATATCCAATTATTCCAATATTCACTTCGGACAATTCTAGTGGTTTCTAAAGTTGAATGTATTTTTTGATAGTGAGTTCACAAACTTATATATACATATAAATAACATTTAAGTGGTTGTTTGTAGTTTTAAATTAACAGCTTTTCACAAAATTATTCCAAAAGTATATAAGGTATTTGTATAAAGTAGAAGTAGAAATTGCGTTTGTTTGTTGCAGTTAATCTTTGAAACTTTATACTAAATAGATGAATATTCGTTGCATGTTAGCACAAAATTGGTGGCTAGTTCTTATCTATTTTTACCGCCGTTAGTATTCGGATTTCGTACACGATTTCATATTTTTCTGTGCACTTGTTTTTTTCCTAAAATTGTAACCAAAGTTTTTCCTTATAACTTCAGGTATATCTTAGAAGATTTCCAGTCCAGTGGTTGCGGAGATTAACTATAACAAACACACGAAAAGGCAAAAAATCATTTTTGTTAAAGTCCTTAAAATACTTACATATAGATTTTATAAAACTGTTGTACCGAATTTTTCACTATAATGAAGAACACAAAACAGAGTTTATTTAATGTTTTGGGATACCGACAGAGAAGAAAAGTACGTCCCCTTATACCAAATTTCGGGCCGCAAGTGACAAATGGCGATGGCGGTATGCCCATCCGAAACAGCGTTACTCATATGCAGATGGGCGAGAATGGGCAGCAACATTCCCATTGAGTAGCTACGCTCTACGATTGCCACCACCCATGTTCCGCACGACTGTCCCCCCTTTTCTAAAGATACCTTTGCCCAGTAGTGACGTTCTATGGCTGCTATGTTGATGTTGAATTAAGTATGTCTGGCAGATTAACCTAACCTTCTTTGTTGAATTCCACGAAATTCGCGAATATGAGTCGCGTCTAGATTTTTTATAATAGCTTGTATATATAAAAAAATCTTGGCTGAGAATAGACTTTATATTTCATCACATCAGCCATAGATAGCCATATAGTAAGGTGGATTTTTGTCCGTAATTGCGGTAGGCGTGATGGCAATCGAAAAGCGCTGTTTTGGAACGGAAATGGCGCAGTTTAAGTGCACGGGTAAAGATGGTCTTCACCCGCGCACTTAAACTGCGCCGTCCGGATATATCTACCGCCATCTGCCGATAAAGGTACCTCAGTCGCCTCTTATGACACCTGGTACAGAGGGAAGTACTATTCTCTGCCAGTATTATACGCAATTCTACTCAGCCGGTACTACATTCATTTCATATATACATCATTGATGTAATATACTATATACGAGTAAGCGGTAGGCTCGCAGTAAAACCAATTAAGCCGATGCGATGGAGGCTGGATCCTAAAACTCAATGTGACACTCCACTCAGAATCACTTCGGTTCCAGTTGATTTAATTAACGAATGGATTTTATCAATACCGCTGCGTTTTTAAGGCTTCATTTATGCAAGTTGTGGGTTTTATTAATTTACTTCTCCATTATAAAGCAGTTGTTTAATATTTATAATTTTATGTAAAAAGAAAGAAAACATGCAGCTAAGATGCATGAGAGGCGACTTTTTATTCCGAAAACATTTTTCCTTAGGGCTTTATATTTCTTTTTATTAGGCCAGATCGACAAAAAAGTTTATAGTTCGCGTCATTGCAGCCTATAGACGCTGATAATATCACAGTATATCACTTGTGACTTGAGGACATATGGATATGTGGGATAATACCACATTACCCAGTAAATTCACTGCTTCTCTCACTATCAAATGCAACAGAGCGGTAATCGGAAACCGCATTCTCATCGCCAAGCTACATTCAGCGATTACTACAAGAGGCAAAAATCCTTCTTTCTTAGGGAAGCATCTGTCCAGCAGTAGACATTATTACAGCCAAACAACTGCTTCTTGGTGGAAAAGTAATTATTGAATTCGAAATCTTTCGAAAGGTCTCCATACAATACCTAATTTCAAATAAATATAACTGATAAAAATCTCCGCGTCTTTGGCCTTTCACAGGAATATTACACAAGGAGTATTACGTAAATTCTCTATGAATAAGAAAACATTTATTAGGTAAAAAGGACATGATACCACATAAGCACAGCGACCTGTGAACGTGACCCGGGGTAATCGTGACACGGGTCGCCCCGAAATAAAAGAGATACCTTACCGTAATCCCGGGAACAAGAGGACATTTGTCCCATTCGTCGGCCTGATCCAGGGAACCCGTTGTGTATATTAAATCAACTTAAATTTAAAGGATCCAATATATATCCAATTTAAAGGTAATTTCGAACATTATCCAATTTAACTTGTATTAAAGATTTAATATTGTCATTATACCAGGCATTAGAAGTCCACTACTGGACATAGGTCTCTCTAAGGAAGGAGGTTATTGTGGAGCAAGCGTCTTGGCAATTGCAGAGATCTGCTGTCGCGACGGAGATGCTGCTGCCCATCCCCATCATGGTCGTTTGAGCTGCAGTATTTCGGATGGATACACCGCCATCAGTCGGTTCCTTAGTCTCCTCTTACGACACCTGGTGCAGTAGGGAGTACTATTCTACTCTGCCGGTACCTTACGGCAAAAAAGATTATATCTATGAAAAATTTGCTTATTTCTAGTTTAGCCAATGGTTTGTCAGCGTCGACGCCGGTAGGGGGTTTCTATTAACACTAACTACTTAGGAGCCTTTGTCATCAGCAGTTTTTTTGCATTTAATGTAGTTTTAAGTCACGTCTTGTGCGCGCAGGCTAGTTAAGGTTATGCCTAATGTACTTTTTTTTAGATGTCTTTTATGATTAAGTTCAGGATCAGGATCATGAGCATAAAATAATTTAGTACTTTATATTTTTGAAATATTTTTGTTTAATTATTTAATTTTTTCGACAATAAGTGACTATGAGAAGTTTTATGCATGGTAAAGGCTGAAATATATTTAAGACTAGTTGTGCCCGCGACTTTGTCTGCGTGCAATAGTTTTTCTTTACTTTAACTTTATATAAGTTTATTTAAATTTAAATATCATGTTTATTTATATCGAATCAATGACTTGATAAATAAGATTCACGTTTCTAGCTCCAAAAATAGCGATACTTACGATACAACTTTTCATCCCAACTTTCGACCCCTCATAACCCTTTTTTCGAATTAAAAAATAGCCTATGTCCTTTCTTAGAATCTAAAGATTGTTTGTGCCAAATTTCATCAAAATCGGTTTAGAGGTTTAGGCGGAAAAGCGTAACAGACAGACAGACAGAGTTACTTTTGCATTTATAATATTAGTAGGGGTGATATTTACTAAAATAAAATTTAACTTCTCTCGGGTATCACGTGGGACTCGAACTTGCATCGTTCCCATATCTGTGACTGCACTGCCGTTGTGCTGCCGATACCTTAGTTGACAGGTCGAATTATACTTAATGTTCTTTTTGTGATCAGAAATCAGCGCCGTTTCTTCGATATCATAGGTAATTATGCAATTATAACGAGAGACAAGCTGATTTTTTTCTAGTGAATACCATCTTAGATCCAAAAGTGCTTGATCCAAAAGTGTAGGTCCGTCACCTGCTTAATATTTTGAGTGCCTTGTGCGCCAAAAGTCGTGGGTTCGATCCTCACCCAGGAAAAATATATATATATATGTGTATTCATTCTGCGTCTGGGTGTTAGATACATACATTTTACCACCCAGTAGAATTAAAGTATTATATTTGTAAGTAACACAAGTGCTTAATCTTAGAATCAGGTCAGTATATGAGATGTATAGATTTATTTATTTAAAGCAGCTTTCGAATATTTGAAAGAAGTGTAAACAATACAAATAAAATTGTAAATACCACATTATCTTCATCATCACTATCATGAACTCTTAACGAAGAATAACGACCAGGGTCCATATACCACTACTAGGGCCTAAGTGGATTATTGGTTCCCTGGATGAAATCGCTCTATATCTACGTTTTTACTGTCTGCAATTTTAAGGTAATAAAGCATATTATTTTTATTATTTCAACCACTGCCCCGTGAACACTATATCTAGAAAACCGATATAATGCCATCTTTCAGCTTAATAAGGCTCCGTCAAACAATCCGTAACTAAAAACTCAACTTATTCTGCACAAATTAAAATACGACCCTTTGCTTATTAACCAGCGAGTCGTAAACTACAACACTGACTTGACAAAAACTTGCTAACACTACAAAGCTCTTATGGTTGGGTCATAAAGATCATAATACAATGGACTATCTAAACAACTAGGTAGCGTGGTCTATGCAACCTGCATTAAAACAGTGTTGCCAACTTTGCTTTTACCCTGTATGGGATACTTTTTATTTACTACTAGCAACCCCGGTTTCGTACGGGTGCAATGATGATAAAAAATGCTTTTACTGTGTTATCCCTAAGAGATAGACATCTCCTATCGCTGATACCTCATACAAAGGCCTTCGGCATTGGTACCTCACTCTCACCTATTTCTACCGTTAATGTTCGCATTTCTGTACATATTCCGGTTTGAAGGTTGAGAGTTTCATTGTAATTTCTGGGTAAATGTGACATCGTATCCTTAGTTCACAAGGTTGGCGACACGCTAGTAATATCTTTGGGATGACACGAGTTTCTATACATAAGCTGCTCTCACGTTTATCATCAAGCGGACCGTATGCTCTGACATCATAATATAGAAAAGAGGCAGTAAGATTACTGGGTAATGTGAAATGATATCTTCAAGTCACAAGGTTCGCAACGCGCCAGTGATGTTACGAGCATCACGCTCGTACGCTTTGCTTACTATCACGCCTGTATGCTTGTTTGTCGACCCGATCTAATAGAAAATACTGTTGGTATTGGTACCTCAGTCTCCCTGGTATAGATGCCTGGTATAGATTTTGGTTTTGGTATCTCAGATGCCTGGTATAGATTGAGACGCTACTCAACGCTTCTGATGTCTAGATTTAAGATAACACATAAAATAATTATGATAATAATTAACTCCCTAAGAAAATTTGCCAATAATTGCCGCGCTGGGCAAGTGTGTTGGCAATCGCAAAGCGCAGCTTTCTTGACTGAGAAGCTGCTACCTATTCCCGCCCTGTGCATTTGAGCCATATTGTTTTTTATTTACATTACACCGCCAAGTGTCGTGTGATTTCTAAATCGCATCTTACAGCACCCGGTAAAAGGGGAGGTACTTTTCTACTCTGCCGGAATCTCACGGTATTTAAGATTTAACTAATCAAACATAATATACGTACTATATAATTATCTACGTGGAAATATCCTACAAATATCATAAATGCGATATTTTTTATTTGTCCAAAATATAACGAAAAGTGGTGTTTCGCACCAAACGCCTGCCAAATTAGATCTGCAAATATGCTTAACATCGTGTTGTGCTTGCGATGCAGACAGTAATGAAAGTTAAAAAATCGTTTTAGGTACATCACGTTGTATGTTCATATAAATAAAATTTAAGTGCCATTTTATAATTATAAGAGTAACAGTTTTTTTTAATTAGCATGTATGGTATGGCACAGATAACAAAAATAAGCTTTGTATATTTATTAGCTGAGAAACTCCAAAGGGGCTGGGCCAATTTTTAACCACATAAAAACACTACCGGATGCGCCGCTGACTGACATATTATCAACGCAGTGGCTAATCTATAAGGGCTAAAAACTTGAAATTTTGCAAAGAAGGTTACTTTTATGTAGGAGAGCACAAAGAATAGATTTATAAATTTATTTTTATTTTTCCTTTAAAACTAAGATGCAAAGTTAGTAGGTATGCAACATTGGTGTTTTTGAAGTTATTGGTGTAAATTTCAGTATAAAGATTCTTCATTGGTAGTCATCAACACGTTTGAAATATTTTTCAATACCCCTTAAGGGGGTAAAAGAGTGATGCAATGTTAGTATATAAGTTCTACAAATTAATGCGGGTGAAACTGCGGGGCGCAGTTAATAGGTCTGTGCTCACAAACATACTCTTCAATATTACCACGATATATGTTTTATCCACAAGGAATCAGGGGTAACCCGAAGTTGTAGGGTTGCTACAGTGAGTTTTTTGTTAAGTTAGTGGAATCGTAAAAGGGAGATCAAAGGCAGAAGGCATGCGCGCACTGAGTTCACCTCGGTTGCTCTGTTAGCCCGGCAAATTGGTTGGGTGCACTTGAATTAATTATAAAAGTTTAGTATGTATGTATGTATGAGTATTTTACGAATAGAAAGCGTCGAAAGAACGAAAACAATCACCTTACGATCAAGATAGCATGTTGTTTGGGCGGTTTTCCACTAGTAATATTGCAAATATTATTTTATATATTTTATATATTTTATATATTTTATTTAAATGATTAGTTAGAAATGTTCTTTGTGATTTTTTTATAAAAATATCTTGTCCACATTAAGTTTAACTATATACAATTTTACTGAATGTATATAATAAATAAATTAAATTGCAAATAGCTGACACTAAACACAGAAGTGCATAGTGCAACAATCGATTTGCGCACTTGTTGCGCAGGTCGTTGAACTGGAGGGCCATCTCCCCTCTCCCCCTGTCGTCCCCCTTGCCTGTTCCGCTGTCAGCTTCGCCCCCGTGCCTTTGTTGCGATTGATAGGAAATGTTATTGGCATATTTCAATTAAAATAACAAGCTTGTGCAAACGATGTTCGACAAGTTAATGTAGAGTTATACTGTATACAGAGTGACGACGGCGTTAAATTTTCATTTCATTCTCTGGACTTGGTTTTAAATGCTACTTCGAAATAGGTATAGTGAGAATTTGTTGGAGCGTTCCGTTTCGTGCAATGACGCATTTGTTAGTGAGGATTGCTGTCTTGTGTGTCTAGTGTTGTGTTTACATTTGTGTTTATACTGTAACTTTTTATTAGACTAGGTCAAATAAGAATACAGTCCGCTTGACCGTAACTTTAAGATATTTTGTCACATAACCCAGTAATTGCACTGCCTCTCTCACCCTTCAAACCGGAACACAGCAATGCAAACACTGCTATTTGGGGGTAGAAATAGGTGAGAGTAAGGTACCAATGAAGACGGCCTTTGTGAGGGTTCTGCCTGTAGAGTAATATATTTGTAATACCTCTCTTGTATTATATCCTCAAAACAAGTGTTTTAAGCTATTCACGGAGCCAAGTCAAGGTATGAGATGTGAAAATTTGACTTGAGCTACAGCATTTCTGTTGGAGATCATTCAATAAGTTGTCACACAGTTGACGTCCTAAGAGTGTTATGAAACTTATGATCAATTAATAAAACCTCCTTCGAGAATCCCTCCACACATTTATAAAATAACAAATAAATGAGCGTGTATGAATGGAAGCGAAAGAGGTATGCCATGAGATCGTAGCAAGTGGAGATCCATAGTCTCTGCCTACCTCGATGGGACATAGGCGTGATGTATGTATGTATGATCATTTACAATGAATTATCCCATAAAATTTGTGACATGACATAAAATTTACTAAGCCGTAAGTCAACCTGAAGCTGAACCTGAATTTATTTTTACTAATTAACTTAATTTTTATTGTCTCCTGATTCCTTTTTATGGTCTTTTTATGGTTGGAAATCCATTTATACTCTCTCTTTCGACCTGACGTCATTAAGGGAAGCGTAGTTGGGGTTGCAGGCGACGTCATGTCTGTCCACAGCTATGACGCATTGAACATTCTAGACATATCCCGCTGTCGAATTGGAATTTACTTAAAATCTGAGTCATCAGTTATAAAGAATTTGGTACAAACCATATACATTTAAAGAAAAGCTAACTAAAATATAAGTGTTAAAAATATGAAATTTCGCACAGAGGTTTCTTTTAAAATTCAAGGGAGCCCAAAGCTAAGATTTTTGAAAGTTCATAGGCGTTGTTAGTTAGTTATAAGTCGTCATACTAGTCATTGTAAGTCCACAGCTGGACACAGGCCTTTGCAAGAAAGGGGGAATTTTACCCATAATGGCCATGCTGGGCAAACGAGTTGGCAATCGCACAGCGCAGCTTTCGTGACGACGATGCTGCTACCCATCCCGCGCTATGCATTTGAGCTGCACTGTTCTGGGTGGATATACCGCCATTTGTCGGTTCCGTTACCTTAGTCGTCTCTTACGACACCTGGTACAGGGGGAGGTACTATTCTACCCTGCCGGTACCTCACGGTTAATAAGTAACTCAATTGAAACTAATTAACATTAACTCATTACTACTAAATAAATGACATCACGTCATCAATAGGTATACAGTTAAACAAATATAGCTAGGACAAACAGATAGATAAATATTTGTCTTTTATTTTTAAAAACTAGCATACACAAATAATTCTGAAATAAAAAAATATTCCGACTATTAACTATATATAAATGCACAACAATATATAAATTTGGATATAAATGCTATATAAAATATGCTAATTCTCAAGTTGGATCAAACTGCACACAGTAAAATTTTATTTAAATCGGTTAAGTAGTTTACGAGTTTATCCCGACGACAAACAACGTGATCAGTTTTTATAGATAAAGATATGCACTAGTAAAAATCAGATATTTTAAAACATTAAAATATCTGTTGGGAGTTAACACACAACCAACACATACATTGTCATCATCCAGCCGTTGAAAGTCCACTGTTAAAAGTCCCAAAGGCGGCAATGATGTGCAAAATACCTCCTTTCTTGAAGAGGCCTATGTGGGCAGTGGACTTTCAATGGCTGCTGTGATGATAATGGGGAGAATGCGTGTTGGTAATCGCAGAGCGTAGGTGTTAGGTGCATATAACCTACTCTGTTTCGGATGGATATACGGCCACCTGTCGATTTCGGTACCCCAGTCGCCTCTTTCAACACCTGGTTCAGGGAGGTACTATTCTACTCTGCTGGTACCCCACGGCAAAACAGATATATCATTTGTTTTTATTGTTAAAAAGGTACTTCATCATCGTAACAACCGGTGAACATTCACTATTAGATATTGGCTATCCTAAGAAATGGAGACTTTTGCCCGAAACTGCCAAAACTGGGAGGTGTGGTTCAACTGCAGCGCATAGCTTTGCAACTGGGATGACACAGTCCACCCACGCCCTGTTGCATTTAAGGTACACTCTTTCGGATAAATATACCGCATCCTGTTAGCTCCAATACCTCGGTAACCTCTAGCGATGCCTGGTACAGCTGGGGATAATATACTCTCTGATTACCAATAGTTGATGTGAAAACATTCGGTTTAACAAAACGTCTACCTAATCTTTGCAATTGCTCTGTTTCGGCAAATGCAAACAAAAGACGATCGAGTGGTAATTTCAAATGACCTATGATGAAACTGAAAAAATATTGTGCAGTAGAAGATGAGTGAAAATACTTTAGTATTATGCTTGACTCCAATTGGATGATGGATGTTGGTTTACGTAACAGTTAGTATACCAAATACCGCGGGATCGCATATTGTAATAATCTAATTATTTTTCACCGTCGGTGCGAGCTTTAGCCTAGTGATTGATGAATTGGAAATCACATATTTCCCTTGAAATGATTTGTATTGCTTAATGTGTGTATGTACATCCTTCTTTATGAATATGTGTATGTACTTGCCGTGAGGTACCGGCAGAGAAGAATTGTACCTCCCACTGCACCAGGTGTCGAAAGAGGCGACTAAGGTACCAGAATAGACAGATCCAGTCTTGTCCAGCAGTGGACTTTCAATGGCTGGTATTATGATGATGACTGCTGGGCTGCGGTGACGTTTACTATCACGCGGACTGTATACTCGCTTGCTTGGTCTAATAAAATAAAACCTCTTGTGCTACAGATATCAGACAACAGAGAAATCACAAATATAATGAAGTTTTATTTCATAAATGTTTATTCTGGATGAGGATTACACCAAGTATATCCTTGATGCATGATCTTTATGGTTAATCGGATCACTACCGTCTACGCCATCGGGCCCGTCGAATAATGAAACATCATTCACTGCTCAATCAATCACGCGCCAAATTAACTAAATACCTCGTACGACAGCCGCATATTTGAGGAAGCAACAAGTGGCTGTCAATATGTACCTGTCTATTGTTGGTGTGGGAAACATTTATCCCGTTCTTCTTGAGGTTAACCTCAATCAGGCAGTGGGTATATTAGGTCCCTATTACACTGGCGAGCTCTGACGTTTTTTTAACGCGACCCTAACGTCGTTAAATTCGTCGAATACTTAAACGTCCCGCGTCGTTATTGATCAGCGACGTCGCAACGCAAACGCTCTCTGTCCGTGTTGGCTTAAATCACGATGAAATAATTTTAAATGCTATTGGAGCACGGTGAGAAATAGGGCCATAGAGGATTTTACTTATTTGAAACACTTTCTATTATATTACGTGATATTCGTTGAAATAGTCAATATATTGAATAGTCAAGGTTCCTTGTTCGGAAACCATATTGTCTCAGAATGTAACAGATAGGCTTTTGATTCCGGAAATATTTTCGCAATTATGATTATAAGAAAGCGGATGCAATGCGCTAATTACTGAGCGGAATTATTCAATTCAAATGATGAGTAATGTAAGTAAAATAAGATAAAGTATCAAGTATACCGTATCCCTGAGCTAATTATTTTCCCTGATTAATTTTAAAAATAAATAAAAACATCAACGTAATTGTACATATTAAACCCATTATTTTTAATTGCCAAAATGGATAAATGAACGAAACGAAATATGATATTTTTTATATGACTAAGTCGACAAACAAACATTCGGTACGCGTGAAAGTAAACCTCACCCCAGTCAACAGACGCTCGAGTTATCACGAAGATATTATAGCAGATTACGCAGACAATTTACTCGCCGCCTCTCTGGTCCTTCAAACGCAAACCGGAACAGCAATGCGAACGTTGCTGTTTGGTAGAAATAGGTGAGAGTGATGTATCAATCCATACGATCTTTGTGTAAGTAGACTTCCAGTGGGAAGACTTTCAGTGATAATATAACATATTTGGTCTGAAATTTAGATAACTCCAGGTTACTTATTTCGAGATTGTGCTCCTGTGAGAATTCCGGGAAATTGCATCACTCCTTTGTGTCCCAATTTGAGAAGGACAGTATTGAGTTCGAACACTCCCGCCCCCAGATTTTCGAAGGCCCTGAACTTTTGCAGTGATTTAGTTGACTTAAACCATGACTCATATGCCAACCTTTATAAAAATATACGAAGTTGTGTGCAGACCAACTTGAACTATGCGCGAGTTATACTCATTGCTTGTTATTGTATGGTGTATCCTAGTTGTACGCTCTCATTGCATGCAGAGTTATCTTGTAAGTCTGTTGCGATAAGCGTGCATTGATTTTATATAGATGCCTTATGTATATGCATATGTAACAGATGTTCATTATCATCAGCATATCAGCCATAGAAAGTCCACTGTTGAACAAAGGCCTCCCCATGATAGTTGGATTTTTACCCTTAATTGCCGCTCTGGGCAGACGTGGCGGCAATCGCAGGTCGCAGCTTCGCAACTAGGATGCTGCTGCCCATCCCCAACTAAGGGATTTTAGCTACGCTATTTCGGATGGATATACCGCTATCAGTCGGTCCGGTAACTTAGTCGCCTTACGACACCTGGTACAGAAGGAGGTTCTATTCTACTCCACTGGTACCCCTCAGCATGGTTGTTGCTTAATTGATCTAAATAAATAAATTAACTTTAACGGCGAGGAAATTAGCTTGAACTTTCACATCTATACTAATATTATAAAGCGGAAGAGTTAGTTTGTTTGTTTGTTTAAACGCACTAACCACGGGATCTACTGGTCCGATTTGAATAATTCTTTTTTTGTTGGATATTCCATTTATATAGATATGCTTTAGGCTATATAATATTACGCTAAGACCAATAGGAGCGAAACGTCAGTGAGAAATGATGCAAAAACGGGGAAAATTATTCACATTTGAGGTATTTTGTCGCATGCGCTGCATAAACGGTTTAGGTTATTCAAAAACTATGTATGAAAGAATTATTCCTTTATAATTATAAAAAAAAGTTCGCGAGTATATGTCTATCTCTCAAGATTTACTCATAATAACATTATTTGTCGAAGAAGGCTTGCTACCATTATAATGTGCAAGCAGGCCGCGCGGCGGCGGGTGAGGGGGAGGTGGGCCTCGCCCCACCGCCGTACTTGCCACTACCACTCGCGAGTGTATCTTTGCGAGGTACCATGCCGCGCGGCACAGACGCGTGGTCGGCTCCCTACGGAACGGTTGAATACAGCTATATTTTAAACAATAGTAAAAATATAATTTATGCCGAAGTACTTTGACCCATTATTTTAAAAACATATTTTTACATATTATTTAAAAGAAATCTAATTCACGATTATACAATAACATAAACCAACGTGAGTAATCAAAAAATAATCTCGATAAAGTTTCCGACAACCACGCGAACGAAGTCGCGGGCACAGCTAGTGTTTAATAATACAAAATTCGTTACATATTTATTTATTGTGTCACGATTTTCGTATCTATTGGTAGTAATACCGGAGTATTGATGATAGATGGCCAAAGCGAGTACCAAATGGTCCTAAAGGGAAACGACAGAAAGGTAATCCAAAATCTCGTTGGTTGGATGACGTACTAAAGATAGACCTCTTACAAAGGTAGTCGCATTGGCACCTCACTCACACCTATTTCTACCTCCAAATAGCAGTTTTCGCATTGTTGTGTTCCTGTTTAAAAAGTTAGAGAGGCAGAGAAATTACTGGGTATGTATGACAGTGTTTCTTCAGTTCACAATATGTACCAATACACTATTGATATGTTTGTGATGACGCGAATGTCTTTAGGCTGCGGTCACGTTTATCATCATTTGAGTCGTATGCTTGTTTGCTGATTTTATAACATTAAAAGAATGTACGGAAAGAATGTAAGGAATTCTTGGAGAGGCCTATGTAAAATATTGACGGGCCCGATGGCGCAGATGGTAGTGATCCTGTCTTGTGCACCAGGGGTCGTGGGTTCGATTCCCACCCAGAGCAAATATTTATATGATGATATTTGTGTTTGCTCTGTGTATGGGTGTAAAATATATGTATTTAAGTAGTATATTTGTGATTCCTCTGTTGTCTGGCATTCGTGACACAAGTGCTTTAAGCGACTCACCTCGGAGTCAGGTCAATGTATGAGATGTTGTGGGAATTTATTATTATTATTATTATTATAAAAAAATTTTTACTTTATCATATCAGCAATTGAAAGTAGAGAGTAGGCTGATATGATGAGGTAAGAATTAATTCTTTTGTCTTTTTAATTTATATATGACTCCCGAAGAGAAATCTTCATTAACATTAAATAAGTTCCAGTTATATATCTTCTGCCCCAATCTAGTGCTAGATCCATATTTTAGCAGTTTTAACATAAACTACCGTTTTCAACACGAAGCAAGTTGCCTTTGGCAAACGTCCAAACGTTCCGTTACAGACATGAACCGCTTGCTAATAAACATAGTAAGTGTTTATCTATACTTTGTTTCAATCTTACTTTCGCAAATACTATAAAAGAGAAAGAGACCAACATATGTTAATTAATATGACTTTAAATATATATGAAAAGACGATGCCTAAGTTCCTACTCTTAATAAAAACATTTTCCTATATCTAACAAAACATTCGTGTTAGCAGGAATCAAAGCAATGGCGAGTGGACTTAATATAGCAAGTAACCAACATCTCATACATTGGCGTGACCCCGTGATAAGTCGCTTAAAGCACTTGTGTTTTCACAAGAAAACAGAGGAATCTTAAATACAACATTTAGATGTAAACATATTTTAACACCCAGTTACAAAACAAACACGAACTCCCATCATATAAATGTTTTTCCTGGGCGGAGATCGAATACAAGCCCTTGACGTACAAGATAAGTATACAACCGAATGCACCGTCAGGTGCATTCAACTCTGTGTCTGGGTGTTATTTATATTTTTGTATTTCTTTTGTTGTCTGATATCCGTAACATATGTGCTTAAGGTTACTTATTTCGGAGTCAGTTCAACGTAAGAGACGTCGTATGATTTTTTTATCTGGACGATTGTCTTACAGCAAGAGTGACAGACGTTCTCAAAAGTGACGGACGTTACGACAAAATGTGTGATGTGCTTGCATAAATAAATTCATACATCACGCACGTGACCTCACTCTGAGATAAGTCGCTTTTTTGATACGGACACCAGTTTATACAATATATTTACACCCAGGCACAGAACAAATACTAATGTTCATCGCTTTAAAAGTTTGTCCTCGGTGGGGATCAAACTCATGACCATCGGCACATTAGACACTATCAAACGCTATCCGGCCCGATAAATGTGAAGGATAGCTTTGATCAATAATATTTCAAGGAATTAAATTTAAAGACGTATTCACGTCAATGATCTTTATACATAAAAATACCTGTTCCGTTGTAAAATCAAATTATATTTAATAAAAAATATTTTTTTTTACATCCTCGGCTGTGATAACATATCTTTAATAAACTATTTATTATTATGTTTGGATTTCAATTTCTCGAAACACTGAGGGTGCCTCGGTACATAACCAAGATTCACGGGCCTAGGCCAAGTGAACTTCAGAATCTCGATAGGGAAAGGAGTATCATCTTGCAAGAACTTTCGGACAATACGGCAGATGTTAGTAATTGCCGCTTTCTGCATAGTGAGGTAAATGCTTTCTGGTAGGTCAAGGGTTCGCAAGGCATCAAGTAGGTGCTTAGGAATGACAGCAGTGCTTGAAAGCACTTTGTGATAGTTTTATGTAGGTTGTGAGTGTTTGGGCAAGCTATGTCTCTGAGATGTAATATGTTTCTTATCTACTAGAATAATATCTGGTCTATTGTTATATACAGTTCGGTCAGTCAGAATGGCTCTATCGTAATACATCTTTTAGCTGGCGGTTTCTAGTATTGGTGTTGGGGTATATTGGAAGTATGGAAGGGTTTAGCAGTAACGAGTTTATATTTGATAACAAATTTTTGATGAAATATGTTATTATTATTATTAAATCTGTCGGTTCCTGTGCTTCATTCACGTGAAACTGAAAGTGACACAATTCTTATATTCTGGTGTTCTACTGCTTGATACGTATATTAGCAAGTATTAGGACATTACTGCTGAAGGGGCTATGAAAACCCACACGCTTCTTAGTACAACACTAGCATTTCTAAACCAGCAAAGCCACAAGGTAGTAGAACCACAAGCTTGTAGAAGTGTTGCCAGCGTCATTGAAATATACATTTATTATAAATACCGCTTTAATTACACCTTTTTAAAATAAAATCTGCATTTTTTTATTTTAGAGAAAAAAGAATCCCACATCTCATACATCGACCTGACTCCGTGGTAAGTCACTTAAAACACTTGTGTTACGCACGTCAGACAACAGAGGAATCACAAATATACTACTTAAATACATATATTTAACACACGGACACGGAACAAACACAAATACCATCATATAAATATTTGTTCTGGGTGGGGATCGAACCCAAGACGCTTGGCGCACAAGATAGGATCACTACCACCTACGCCATCAAGCCTATCTAATTAATATAATACATGTTGCTAATTTATATTTAAATAAAAGCAATTTAATGATGGACTACCTATTTAATATACGTATAACGGGCAAATAAATATCGTCATTATCGTACCAGTTGTTAGAAGTCCACTGCTGGACATAGGCCTTTCTAAGAAAAAGGTCTTATTGCCCATAAGTGCCGCGCTGGGCAAGCGTGTTGGCAATCGCAACGGGGATGCTGCAGCTCATCCCGCCCTGTGGATTTGAGCTGCACTGTTTCGGATGTGTATACCGGCATTTGTCGGTTCTGGTCGGCCTTAGCCGCCTCTTACGATTCCTGGTGCAATGGGAGGTACTATTCTACTCTGCCGTTACGTCACGGCAATAACATAGGTTTTAATACATGTAGTGTCTTAAAAAACAAATAAATTTGGGTGGATATACCGCCATCTGTCGGTTCTGATACCTTAGTAGCCTCTTACGACACCTACTACAGAGGAATACTATTCTACTCTACTGATAGGTACCACACGGCCAAAATGTATTGATAACTATTTCATTGAAAAATTAAGTCTGTTCTACACTGGACACATCTAGCGTAGATTTCATTTGATCTGGGACGTCTAATTTACGTTACGAAAGTAAACGTTCTGGCGGCTGTATTAAGTAATTAACAACCTCGTCTTTGTGCAGACTACACGGGTAGATTGGGGTTTGGGCTTATTACTCCGCAACAAGTGTGTCGTGGTCCCATATTTACATGAAGTTGAGTTAAACTGTTCAGGATTTTTTACAGGTACCTTCCTATTTTTTTAATGTTACGGACTCAGCAAACAAGCGTACGGTCCGCTTGATGATAATCGTGACCGCAGCCTTTAGACTCTTGTGCCATCACAAAGATATCACTAGTATGTCGCCAATCTTGTGATCTGAAGATACAATGTCAGATTTATCCAGTAATTTCACTGCCTCTCACCCTTCAAACCGGAACACAACAATGCGAACACGCTAATACCGCTATTTGGGGGTAGAAATAGGTGAAAGTAAGGTACCAATGCAGACGACCTTTGTATGAGGTCTACATCTAGTATCCTGCTGTGCTGCTTAGCTGGGGTCAACATCATCATCACAGAAGATTTTCTACTTCCACTGCTGGATAGAATCGTCTAAAGAGAAGTGTGTTTTGGACAGGATTGTCATGCTGGGCTGGCGTAGTGGCATAGCATAGCTACCAATCAGATCCTACCCAGTATAGGAAGTATGGGTTAAACAACAATCACACAAAACACGCTTGGGGGGGGGGAGGTTGAGATTTGAAGTTGAACATCAATATATAAGATATAAATACATAAGATTTCACAATAATTTTTTCATAAGGTACTGACATTCATTTATGCACAAAGTTTTGTATTCTCTAGAAATAAAAATTACGCGATCCATTACCGGTATTAAGAGTAGCTTTTATGTTATTTAGTGCTGTGAGGTACCGGCAGGTGTCGGTATATTCATCCGAAATAGAGCAAATTAAATGCACAAGGCGTTCTGCGGTTGCCAACACGCTTGCCCAGCGCGGCAATTACGGTCAAAAAACCTCCTATCTTGGAGAGACGTATGTCCAGCAGTGGACTTTTAATGGCTAGTACGATGATGATCATATGTTATTTCAGGTCATAATTTATTTCTGACCTAAATTACCTTAAAATCCGCCGAGTCATTGAGTCGTGAAAGGATATCAAACATCTATATATTATCACAAATATTTACAATATAAGCTACAGGTGTATGTCCATTCACGTGTAAAGGAATGCTAGGCGCACACATGTAAAGTGAATGCTCGATCCATGCATGTGTAAGGGAATGCTAGAAGCGCACGTGTGAGAAGCCCTCTGAAGCCGAGATATCAGTGAGCCGAACTCAATGGACTCATTGAATGGAATGCCACGTATGCGTGAACAAATCTAGTTTAAATTAAATCGCCTGTGATTCTGTGATAACATTTGACTCATCAAGCTTGTTTTTGAAGGTAGTTCACAGCTTCCTTGGTACTGGAACCGACAAATGGCGGTATACTCATCCATACCCCAAACAGTGCAGCTCAAATGCACAGGGCGGGGATGGGCAGCAGCATTTCCGTCGCGAAAGCTGCGCTCTGCGATTGCCAACACGCTTGCTCAGCGCGGCAACATGGGCAAAATGCCCCCTTTCTTGGGGAGGCCTATGTCCAGCAGTGGACTTCCAATGGCTGATATGATACTCGTAAGAATGAAATTAGCTTACTTAGGTATGTCAGTTCGAATTCGAGATCATATGTTTGACAAAATAGATCATAACTCAATAGTCGCTATCTGTCAAACTATGTTTGTAAATTTTGACGTTTTATTTTAATTAGCGATATCTATATTGTATTTTTGCGTATTCAAATAAAAAAGACTTAAAAGTTACTGGAGGTAAGGTATATTAGATAATGTTATAATGATATTTGAACAGGTAAATGATAAATAAGCACGTAATTGTGCAATATCATAATAATACCTAGATACTTTTATAACCACATTAAAAAAATATATATAATAAATTATCTTTTAAACGCCCATCCCCTAGGAGCATCTAGTTGACACCGTCCAGTTCATCAGCCCGTCAGTTTCAGGAATCCCGCGTTATCTGGGACGCGTAACTAGGACACGGGAACGGGCCGCGTCCTCGCCCCCTGCATACGTCAATAAGTCGATACCTTCATACATATCAATTATCTATCAATGCCAGGTCATTCTTTATCTCATAGATAGCGTTGTAATCTTGAATGATACTAAAATTTATCATGATCTTCATCATCGCAGCACGTCCACAGCTAGACATAGATTCCCGTCATTCGCTGCGCATCCCTGCCCTTTTTGAACTACGCTGTTTGAAGTGGATATACCGCCATCTTTCGGTTCCGGTGCAGGGGGTCTGCTGGTGCCCTGCAGCTTAATGTAATTTCAAATCTAATCTAAGATTAAGACTATTTAATATCTAGTCTAGATACGCTTGATATCTTAAGGTTTCCAATACTCCCCCCAAGTTGCAAATTTTCAAACATAAACCGAAAGGTGGCGGTATATCCAATCGGCAGTGAAGCTCAGATGCGGGTATGGGGATAGATGCAGTCTTCCTGTCAAGAATTTACTCTGTGCGATTGGTAGCGCGAATTATAGGCATATTGTTAGTGAAATGGAACGCAACCATTTATAATTCTGTTTTTAGGCGCGTGTGGCGCCTCTGTCTTTTTTTCTCGAGCTGTCAAGCTAGCAAGGTTGTTGCCGCGCTTTTTAGTGTACTTTCGTATGAATAAATCTTTTTATTGTAAACTACAAAACGTTTAATTACCACAACTACGCAATATCCTTTACATATTCCCTGTCTTTTTTACGGCTGATTTGATGATGAAAATGACTGTCAACGAATACAAGAAATATGTAATACTCATCAGTGAAATATAGTTTGTATTTTTATAATACAACTATATTATATCTACTATCGCGTAATTAATCTCCTATAAACTTAGTTATAAGACCTGTCTGGTACCGGCAAACTAGTATTAAAGTAGGATACTGAATGCCTACTTATTTAAATAAGTACGAAACATATTTATTTAAATGACTCTTACAACACCATAAGGTTGTCAGGGTCGTCGATCATTTGGTTATAATAAGCAAATCTATTTTCATAGGTTTCTTTTGTTGTATTTGCGATTTGAAAGTGCCTGTTTGAATAAAGACATATTTGACTTAGACTATTGTGCAAATCATTTTTAAAACCTCTATACAAAGTTTAAGATAACTTACAACTCGGTTATTAAGTTCTAGTCCTTTATACATATTCAGACGGTGCCTTTGTGGTGCGCACAGAATAATTTACGGGGATGTTCTAAGAACCTCTCTGCCGGGGCAGCTGGTGAAGGTTAGATCCTATTTACAGATGTGACCGCTGAAGAAGTATGAATGGAATCGAATAAGAAGGAATTCTGATACCTAGATAAGTAGCTTAAAACACTTGTATTACGGATCACAAATTTAATACTTAAATACCATGACAAAGAAAAAACAGAAATGTAGATGGTATAAAAAAAACTTTTTTTACTAGCCAATTGAAATAAATTCAAAAATTTAATAATTCAAAAATTTTACTTTTCATAATTTACTGCCTTATACGTAAGTAAATAGATTTACTCTGACTCTGAGATATGTATTATTTAAATATTTAATTAAATATATATTAATATATATAATACCCAGGCACAGAACAAAATATTCTTCATTTACATATATGTATATGGTCACCACGTCAAATGCTACTCCGGTTGAAGCCGCAAGAAGAATTGTTACAGTTGTGTTTGACCCGAGATAACCGGTTTAAACCAGTAAAGTAAATACATAATAATACTACTTTTTTAACGGCTTTCAAACACTGTTTAAATAACGTTTTTCTTATTATTTTTTTGATGTAGTGGCAACCGTTCTCAAGATTGACAAAAGAATTTTATCTTTTGTGTAATCGCGTTTGTAAAAGAACGAGTGAACGCGTAAATGTAAAAAAATTTAGACAAATATTCAAATAGAAAATATCCATATGTGTTTAAATTCTCTCGACAGCATAACAGTTACAAATTGTTAAATGCAAATAATATAATTCGAGCATATAAGTGTGCATGTGTGTGTGAAAATAGAAAAGAAATTCGAATAAAAATCAGACAACAACTTCTAGACAGAATTCCTTGCTCCTCCTTCCTCCTCCTTGATCACTCCTCTTTTACTACTTTGCCCTCCCTTACGCAGACAGTTTTAGGTGCTAACTTCTCTATTGCAAGGCTTAGTAAATTACTAAACGAATTCAGTGATTTGATCGATGTTCGCGCAGATTCATCTACCAGACTCAAATCGAACTTGACCCATAGTTGGCTTAATTAAATTATTTTAATTTGATCCAATTTAATTTCTTCTAATGTACTCGTATAGTACAATTTTAATTGATAGGTATTTTTTTTTGCATGCTGTGTTCTCCTTTAATGTTTGTTAAAAATGTAACAAACATAAACTAAATATGAAATAAATAAACTAAACTAAATAGTTCTTAGATATAGTGTTGTAAATTCTAGATAGTACCTACAATTCTTAACACTACATCAATGTAAATAAATAAATAAAGATTGTCCAACAAAAAGAACTATCTGAGGATCATTTCAATCTTAAATGATCAAGTCATAATCAATCAAGTTCATAACTTGTTTCAGTAGTTAAAATGGCGCTGTACCTCGGACCAAAAGTTAAAACAAATAAAATACATACTCCAGGTGGAGCGATACGAATCGATAGAGGTGCACGGCGGGTCACTCACCCCGCCCTTCCCGGTTGCAACTACGCCCCATTTAGTATATAGTTATGTTTGAGAACACGTTATTTCGTGTTACATCATATAGGTATTTTACATTTATATGCCAATTTATATATTATGAATGAAGTTACCTTTTCACAATTTATTTACTAAACCCTATTCTTCCAAAGCTGCATATATAGGTAATTAGAAGTACGGGGAAGAACAAAGGATAAACAACAAGTTCTAAATGGCGCTGAGCGATAATTAAACGCGATTTCGGGAAAAAACGAATACATTCATAATATCCCAATCCGATTTTATTTATCAAATTAAATCAAAATAGCTTTTAATCAAGTAGGCTATTTGCATGCACTTTCGAATCGTCTAAAGTAAAGAAATAGAATAAGTTAATTAAGATATATAACGTACTAAATTGTATTAATAAATAATTTGACCCTGACGACCCACGGGACCATAAGAGTCATCTATCATATAAATTAGGCCTACCTTACTCTAATCTGCCGGCGCCAGGCGGGACTTTAGAGTCTCATTTGAGTGTACAATGCATAACTTTGGACCAATATTTTTAACGTCTTTTAAATATGGTTTGATTACCTTTCTGTATTTTGTATTTTACGTATCTGACACCATACGCTTTCATTCCCAAGACTGACAAAAGATGTTCTATCAGGATTTTAAATTTTACAATTACAACGCTCTTTTTTATTTCATTATAGATTTAAGTGCTAATGGTATCTTACCATCCAAGGCAACCACCAAAGGTTTTAAAACATCATTATGTCTCTTGTGTGTAACTCTTGACATGAGGTAGACGAAAGGTCGTCTACATTCACTCTCTCCTATTTCTACCGCCAAATAGCAGTGTGCGCGTTGCTGTGTTACGGTATGAAGCGTGAGAGCGGCAGTGAATTTACTGAATGTGATATCCTTGTGATAT
The DNA here is from genome assembly GCA_020976665.1 of Heortia vitessoides. Classification (NCBI taxonomy): domain Eukaryota; kingdom Metazoa; phylum Arthropoda; class Insecta; order Lepidoptera; family Crambidae; genus Heortia; species Heortia vitessoides. The sequence goes on from JACJUM010004390.1 coordinate 17,906,554, forward strand.
TACGAGCGTCTAAAGGCTTACTTTTACTAGAACGCGCACTGCATGGTCGTTCGTCAAATGAGTCTAATAAAAAAAATATCCTATTATATTTGTGTTTGTTCTGTATCTAGGTGTTAAAAATATTTAGTAGTAGTTTTACATTTGTAATTCCTCTATTGTCTGATGTCCGTAACACAAGTGATTTAAGCGACTTACCACGGAGTCAGGTCAATTAATGTATAAAATGTGTAAATTTACCTACCTTGTAATCGGCCAGTGCTCGGTTTCTGGGAAAATAATGATTGCACTTTTTTTTTGTTTCCGAATTGGTATTTTGGTTACATTAATTTCAAATCAAATATAAGCCAGACATTCCCTACGCCACAAGCAAACACTAAGTAAAACTAAAACAATAGTAGAAACTTAACACGGTTTCCCTGGAAGTAGCACTGAGCATGCCTATTTGTTCAAACCCAGTTTCGTGTTATATTCGCACACGGACTGGCCTTTTGTTATTATATCAATATTAAATGTTACACGACTGAGCCGGCAGTGAGGCCGTATAAATGAGAAATAGTTTGCGCTTTAGTTTGTTAAGCTACTTGATGGACTCGATGGCGCATTCGGTTGCGTCCCTATCCTATAACTCGATCGATCCTCGACCAGGACAAATATGTATATGATGAAAATTTTGTACTTTGCCGACTGTTTTATATATGTATGTATTTTAATATTATAGGGATTCAGGAATTTTCAGGGATCATCATATAAGCCATACGATGTTCACTGCTGGACATAGGCCTCCCCAAGGACCAATCTCCTCCAAGGACTATAATAAGACCGGTTGTATGCGGCCTGATTCCATCGTCTAGATCGTCGTTCCGTCTTGCGGGTGGACGCCCTACGCTGCGCTTGTCAGTACGTGGTCTCCAATCCGGAACCTTACGACTCCATCGGTCATTGGTTCTGGATACCAAATGAGCTGCCCACTGCCACTTCAATGTCAGCAATGTCGGTAACATTGGTTCTGTTTTCAATCTCCTCATTTCTGATTCGATCGCGCAAAGAGACTCCGAGCATTGCCCTCTCCATAGCTCGTTGGGCTACTATCAGTTGAACAACGAGGCCAATGGTAAGAGACCACGTTTTGCTGCCTAACACAAACATTATGACTAATAATAAGAGTTATAGTCATTCTTACATCATTAGGTGCACCGCGTCTTCTTTCTTTCTTTTTTCTTTGTGATACCTATATATTGCTTCCGTTCTCATACGTAAACGTTATCCTTACTAATATTATAAATCCGAAACTAACTCTGTCTGTTTGTCTGTTACGCAATCTCGCCTAAACTACTGAACCGATTTAAATGAAATTTGGTACACAGAAAGTCTGAAGCGTTAGAAAAGACATTGGTTACTTTTTCATTCGACATAAGAGTCAACAGCTAGGAAGAAAAGTTATGTGGAAGTATCGCCATTGTTAGAGCTAGAAGCTCTAACAATGGCAATGCTTATATAGCATGATATTATTATATAGGCTATCGGTTTGTATATAAATAAATATAACATTCAAAGTTTATTTAAGTCAAAGTAAAAATTAATGGTGCCCAAAGAAACTACTGCACACGGACGAAGCGGGCACAGTTAGTAGTTAATAAATAAATGAAACTTTTATTTGCACAAGTATTTAGTATAAATGATGTCAATAAACACAATTAAAGGAGCTCATGTTTTCACCAATAAAACAGCATGCCAACCATTAACATGTCACGGTACATATTTAAAATTACAATAATAAATATTCAGTTATAAATTTTAACTGCATTTACTCAATGAATTCCTTACAATATAAAAACTGTCATTGTCTTGTCTTAATCTTTTATTTGAATAAGAAGCTACTCGGCTGTTTGTAATCTTGTTATACATCTAACGCACATAGCAACACAGCTTTTTTTATATTTACATATCTTAAGACCAGTTTATAGTTTTCTTCTGCGCTCTTTTGTATTTTGTGGATTACATGCTTCAGCGAACATATCTTTATGTTGATGGACAAACTGACTAACTTCATGCAAGTAAAGCGATGGCAGGGACAACAGGGTTTTAAATATAGTTTTGCAAGAAATCTGTGAAATTGAATCTTCATGTGAAATTCCACAAATGGCTCTAATGCACTTTTTTGTTCCACAAAGTTTCTTTTCCAATCTGTGCTATTATATTACATCAGAACATATCGTTTGGTGAAATGGGCAAATCTAATAAGGAAGGAACACAGAAGACATACAGAACCCAGTAGACAGACAAAATACAGAAGACAGACAGAAGACAGACAGAAGACAGACAGAAGACAGACA
>JACJUM010004390.1:17908896-17919750 GCA_020976665.1 Heortia vitessoides
CAGACAGAACACAGAAGACAGACAGAACACAGAAGACAGACAGAACATAGAAGACAGACAGAACACAGAAGACAGACAGAACACAGAAGATACAAATGAAGACCGAAGATATAAATGAAGCATGATGATAGAAAATAATGTTTGCCAGCACTCACCCAGCCGCTATTCCCCATTGCTGTGAAGCGGCCTCTGCTGCATGGTCGAACAGCGTCAGACCCACCAGAGCTACGGTAGGTGCGATCGTGAGGGGGGTCACGTAACGTAGTAGCTGCCCGAAGATGCCAAAGTAACCTGCCACAAAGGAATAAATGTAAACTAATAAAAAATACGTAGATAAAGACAGAGGTGTAAGCGAGAAAATAATCTTTCACGGATAGCAGTAATCGCTTAGGAGAACTGTATGTAGTTGGAACCTCATTAATGAAAAAAATATTTACTGTTTCTATTATTTATCTATTAATTAGGGCTTATTTACAATTGTTTACGGTGAAGAAATAAAACCTATAATTTATTAAACTTATATTATCAACCATTTGCAGTCCACTGCTGGACATAGGCCTCCCCAAGGAAAGGGGAATTATGCCTATAATTGATGGCAATCGCAGAGTGCAGCTTTCGTTACGGGGATGCAGCTGCCCATGCCCGCCCTGAGCATTCAAGCTACACTGTTATGGATGGATACCGCCATCTGTCAGTTCTGGAACCTTAGTCGCCGCTCACGACACCTGATACAGAGGGAAGTACTGTTCTACCTCACAGCTCATTATTAAACTAAACTTTTGTAACTGTAATTAAACGTTGGACATTGGCCTCCCTAAGAGAGGGGGATTTTTTTGGAAGTTTTTATTGCCGCACTGACGAACGTGGTTGTCACCACGTTCGCTGAGCGTAGATTCGCGACGGGGATGCTTCTGGCCATTCCGACACTGCGCATTTTAACATTACTGTTACGGATGTATTTACCGCCATCTGTTGGGTTCAGTATATCAGGTACTACTCTACTCTGCTAATAGGTACCCCTGGGCTAATAAATGCAACCCCAAAATTGAACTTTACATTGGACTGGTCGAGTAGTTCCACTTTTTCATTTTCATATCATTCATATGTTATTGATAACTTTTAAACCAGAAATTTTGAACTCACCAAATACCAGCTGCAAAACTGCAGAAACTGCAATTGCACCAGACAGCTCGCACATCCTGCTGGTCCAGACCAGTCGCCGCTCTTCGTCTGTCATCGCTGCCAAGGTCTCGGGTGCGGGACACTGCCAGATTGGCAGTCCCAGAATCGCCAGAGTTGGCACCAGAAACGAGATGGTGCCGCCTTGCACGATGGGCAAACGGCACCCGAAGGTCGCTTGAAGCCATGTTATCAAACCTGCGAGAGGATTTTGTTTTTTTAAGGAATTTGAATTGTTTCTGTCATCGGTTTACAATAACACATATATTTCATTATTTATTTCTGAGTGACTATCAGTTTTCTTAGCCTAACTATGCAAACACAGGCATAAAAATGGATTTCGCTATCTTCTTCCAGGCACCCTTTGGATGAAAAAGTGTGATAAAATTACAAAAAAGATATTTTGCACTACAAAATCACGGAGACGATTGTTAATAAGTGAATTGATTTAGCTGCATTTACCATTTGTATGGCATGTATTAATTGCTACTGCTTTTCGAAAAGAATGTGTGTGTTTGTGATTGTGAAGTGCCAGTGAGAGGGCGACCGCGGTAGGCATTTATAGAAATTATGCTATCGGACAGGGACTTAATTATTTCATCGGTACCTATATTTCATTGCCATTCCACTACCACTAGCAAATGAGTCTAGGCCAGGTTTATGTTCGCTCTTTATAAAGCGACCTTATGACTTAGGCTATAGCATAATCGTAGTAAAGTATTCTCACATTTTTTGAGATGAGAAATAACCATTACACTATTATCATAACCTAAAAACAAAAGCTTTCTGTAGTGCTGTGGTTTAATAATTGAAAGCTTTAAAAAAAGATTGCATTTTTGTTTTAATTAATATGCATTACCTTTAATATACAATAGCGTCAATAATAATGAAATGATATCCTTACTAATCCTTATCCTTACTTATATTATTAATGCGAAAGTAACTGTCTGTCTGTTACGCTTTCCCGCTTAAACCTCTCAACCGATTTTGATGAAATTTGGCACAGACAAACTTTAAACCCTAAGAAAAGACATAGGCTATTTTTTTATTCAAAATAAGGGTTGTAAGGGGTTGAAAAGGGGGATGAAAAGTTGCATAGAAGTATCGCTATTTTTAGAGCTAGAAACTTTAAACTTATTTTTCAGGCTATTGTTTCTATTATATAAATAAACATAACATTTAAAGTTTATATAAGTTAAAGTAATGAGGTATGGTACCCAAAAAAAACTATACCACGCGGACGAAGTCGCGGGCACAGCTAGTTATTTTATATTTTTTAAATAATAGTTTATATAACATACAATTTAAAATAATATAATATTTTACTATTAAAGAAATACTCTTTAATAGTAAAATATTATATGGCTAAAGAAATACATATCTGTCGAAAAAAATACCCACGTTCAATTCAATGAAAGATCATAAATATACTCATTTGCGAAAAAAATGGGCGGTTTTGATTTTAATTCTTCTTTAAAAAAATACGCTACCCAAATGATTTCAATCATTTGTACATGTTACTGGCCGGTTTTTAAAATGCCGTGGTGTTTAAAACAGTACGTTCTAAATTCAAATTTTCATTTGATGGTCGTTTTTACAGAAACCACTTTTTATCCTACATTTTTGGTGCGAAGTTCCATAAGATAATATCGGTTTTCATAACATTTAGTCAATTTTTATAAATTTATTTCATATTCTTATTTGTCAAAGCTTCATTTATTGCTGTTTAGCTGTCTTAATAATGTTAGAGAAAGTGGTAAAAGCTACCAAAATTATCGCGCTGCTCGAAGAGGGTTGCAGCCAATGCTTCGTCGCTCAGAGGCTAAGTGTAAGTCGGACCTGTCAGCGGTATCAAGACATCGGTTCCGTCGAGAGAAGGCCTGTTTCTGGAAGAAAACCATGTACCCAACCACGGGATGATCGTTTTCTTGTGAGTCGCGCATTGAGAAATCGCAAGTCTTTGTATGTGGACCTTAAGAACAACCTCGAAGACGAGGAGAACGCTTTGCAGAGGCTTGTTTTGAAGAAGTCACACCTTATGGTAGGTTCTCTGTTATGTTTTGGGCAGGAATATATTCAATGGATCGTACAGAGTGACACGTATCCGTGACACGTATTTTTTATATATTATATATACTACACTTAATGCTAAATAGCTAAAACACGACCAAATAAACACTCCGATCCTCATATCATTTCCTATGTGGAAAGTTTGTCTATTTCATAAAAAAATTATGTCACCTGAAGACGAGAATCAAAATGAGGACGTTTATCATATACTGATGGAATGCGATAAAATAGAAGAAAAAAATATATATTTTTTCATTTTTTAAATATACAGGCTCCATGTTACCCGCCATTGTCTAGAATAATCTGATCTCTAACTAATTAACCTTTTTCTGATGCAGCCTGGTACTTGTGTCGCTTACTGGAGTGCTACCAGTAAATTAAATATCGGTTAGAATAAAAAACATTTTTCTTGTGGGTATGTTGCTAGATCAGCATATCTAGCAATATACCCACAAGAAAAATTAAAATAAATAAGTAAAATAAATAAGTATAAATGCTGCTCCTATTTCTATCCCCATCTAGATAAGATAAACGTACGAGGCAAATTAAACTCCGTGAGTTACAGTACGAAGGTCGAAACTAACTTAGCGATGCAAACAAACCATTCTCTCTGTTTGCGTAACAGATAATGTTATTTTGCTTCCTCTACACTACACAAACAAACGAGCACAGCCTAGAGATTGTGTTGCCTTCGATGTTAAAGTATATATACCTTCAGTAGATTGATGTTAAAAGTATATTTAGTAAACCTCATTCAAAGGTGGTCGGTATTAGTACTTTTTTCGATGGCGCTGGAATTGACGTCTGAGTAGTCCAGCAATAGGTTCGTCCGAAAAAAAATAGTACTTAACTCTCACCTATTTCTACCGCGAAAAAGCGTGAGAGAGGCATTGTAATTACTGGGTAATGTGAATATCGTCAAGTCACAAGGTTGGCAACGCGCAAGGGATATCCTTGTAATATTACGAGCGTCTATTGACTGCAGTAACAAGCTAATAAAAGCGTATTAAAAAAAGACTTTAATATCAACACATTTTTCCACTTGCGCGATACTGCAATTGTCCTTGTGTCAAAATTGTACCATTTTTTTGCACATAAGGTCACCGGGGATGTAACTCAGTGGTAGAGTGTCTGCTTCGCATGCTGAAAGTCCTGGGTTCAAATCCCAGCATCTCCACAGTATTCATATGATTTTTTTTATTTTATACATAAATAAGACATTTTCACTAAATATTATAGTTTTGTTATTGCATATAATAAATTGCTTTATTTTCAAAAGTGAACCTAATATTTTAGAGTAAATAAATACTTTCGTGTATGTAAAAATAAAACTTATTTTAAATTGTATTTTTTTAATATCACTGTAATTTAAAAGTATTTTTTAAAAAACATGCAAATATTTACTAACAATACAGAGAAAAGCTTTCGTATCAAGTTTAAGGCTAAAGCGCCTTTGAAATCGCCTACCCATTTCTTTTACACCGCCTTTAAAGTAAAAAAACAAGTAAAGTATATAAAACAGTAAGTTTTAAGACTGCAGCCATTTTTCTAACACAAGAGAAATCCCGAGAATAGTTATACAAACACCAGTTAGTGATATTGTTGTTGTTATACTCTAAGTTTTTAGGTCGATAACTCAGTGTGTCAACTAGCTGCATGGAGGTTGGAGGTAGCTGCGAGCAAAGTTTTGTCGACACACTTTGCTAATATAAAACGTCAGGCGCTTATGTTCAGATCTAAGTTGCTGTCAACCTTTATTTAATAACTAACTGCACGCGTGCACAGCTAGTTATTAATGATATTTGCACACATATTCACAATTATTTACTTGGATTTTATAAAAATGGTAAATATTATTTTTATATATAATTTAAGAATTTTTTCATTGTTTCGTATATTTTTTATGTTTTTTTTTGAAATATCGGAGTTTTGGTAAAAAAACCTATTTTTATTTCAAATTAAATATAACCTAGTCACTCAGGGATAGTGTAGCTTTCCAACGGTGACAGAATTTTTTAAATCGGTGCAGTAGTTTCGGTACCTATTCGAGATAAACAAACAAACAATCAAACCTTTTTATAAATTCTTATAGATAAATATTAGTAAACAAACCCTCTTATCTCAAACAAAGCCCTTTAAGTAAAACTCTACAATCAATGACTCTTTTATGACAAGCGATAAACCTTGATAAGAAAACTATTTAATTGCACTGCAACAGATAAAGAATGGCTTTCATCGGATGCAATAAGTTATCTATGTAAATCACAAATGTAACACACAGTAATCAGTTTGTCACAATGTCTTGTTTGTTTATTTCATGGAATGCTAGTTCCTTATTAGAAAAGTAAACGGAAACCTATCTTGCATATATATAGATCCATATATTATATAAGTTCGTTAGGATATACCAAAGTTTGTAACTCTTTTTTGTAATGGATATAGATTTACACGAGGTACAACTCATAGAAAAGTCGTCCGCATTGGTATCTAAGTCTTACATATTTCTACAGTGCTGCAATGCTGTGTTCCTATTTGAAGGGTTAAAGAGGCAGTAAAATTACTAGGTAATATGACATAATGTCTTCAAGTCGCAAGGTTGGCAACGCGCTGATGATATCCTTGTGATGTTACTGGCGTCTATAGGCACTGTTAAAAGATCTATTAAATACCTGTGTATAAATATTAGGTAATTTTAAATTCAGTATATTAGGTAATTTTTCAGCCAACACGCTTGCCCAGCGCGGCAATTATGGGCAAATTTTCCTTCCAATGGCTGATATGAATATAAGTGTCCAACTACTACTGTGTGTTTGTTTAAGAGGTATATATAACTCTTAAACAAACACACACATGATAATATTTATACTAGAAATAAGTATATGCTTGCAGTGCCAATTGCTAGGCTCCAAAAATAAGCAATACGTTCAGGTACTGTAAGATTTAATAGTAAACTCTCAAGTAGAATTAGAAATATGTATGCCTTTAAATAAATTTAATAATTGCGTAAAAGTTAAACTTATTGCTGAAGCTTATTACTGCTTGAATATATTTCTGATGAAACTGCTTGGGATTGAATTGAATTGCTCTAACATCTACTATTATGACAACGGTTTGTTAATTCTAATGGGTTTCAATAATACCTACCATTAGGTGTTATAGGTACCCATATCACTATTAGTTTTTCTTGCAGGCTCTTTTCTGGAGGTTTGCGTAATAAACATGCTATAAACTTAGTTATAAGATCTGCCTGGTGCCGGCAGACTAGTATTAAAGTAGGACACTCAATGACCTATTTGTTTAAACTCATATAACACTGGTTGTCAGGATTAGTCTTTTACGAAAAATTGTAATTAGCAAATTTATCCTCATAGTTTATTTTTGTTTCTTTTTGACGATTTGAAAGTGCCTATAAGTCTTTAAATAAAGATATATGACTTTGGCTTTAAGTGCGGATGTGTTTTCCCCGGCGTCCTGGAGTTTATACCCAATGAAGTGTTCCTGCTGTTCGACATATAATAGTATTTACCGGTAACGAATATCATAGTGGAGATGATGTTGGACCGATCAGGGTCTGTCTCTTGCATGCACAGCGCCGGGCATAGTATGAAAGGGATGGCGACTATCGCTCCTATCATAGTCAGGTAATGCTAGAACAAGACAAATATATTACGTTTACTTATAAATCAATAAACAATATACTAATGAGGTCTAACGTCTCTACTCAGCTGTTATGCAATCCTGGCACTTCATTAACGTAATACAAACAACTTTTAAATTATATATATAATAAACCTAGTTTAGCTTTCCCGCTAGCATAATGGCCTAGTAGATTTTCATTAAATTACCTGCAAGGCCATGAAAATACAAAGGTACCAGGGCGGCACGTCGTCAATTCCATATGTAACGTTTCCCTTGTGAACAGCTTCTCCATTCTGCTTCCCTGATTCTTCTTCTGGGTTCTAAAATGGGACAATAGGGTCTTTTATTGTTCGCTAATTCCGTTGTTTTTATAAAAAGAGTGTGAAATCATTTAGAATATGTATTCATAACACGTTAATGAGAAACATAATTTATTTAAATAATGTAATTGATATTTTAATACTGCTAATGGTCGGATTGAAATAAGTGGGGATGTCTTGCCAATTCGATTACGACGCTTTATGGAGGTTACTACATATGTTAGGTCCATCCTTCAACTTCATCACACCAACTCAAACTCCCTCTACATCAAATTTTGATTCAAACACAGCTTTTTTAATGAGGTACCGGTACAGTACGATAGTACCTACCCCTGCAAAGTATGCGGCTGAGGTATCCGTAGCACAAGTATTTTAAACAATTTATCACGGAGTCAGGTCAACGTATGTGATATTGTGTGAATATCTCTTTATACATTTGTATAAAGATATGCTCATTCAATTATTAAAAGCCGGGAGGTACCAGCAGAGTAAAGTAGAATCCCTCTATACCAGGTGTCGTAAGAGGCGACTAAAGTACGAGACCCGACAGATGGCGATATATCCATCCGAAACAGTGCAGCTCAAATGCAGAAGGTGGGGATGGGCAGCTGCATCCTCGTTTCGAAAGCTATGCTCTGCGATTGCCAACGCGCTTAGCTAGAAATCTAGTCTTTTCTTCTTGCCCACTACATGAGCTATTTGTTCCGAAGCGTACATAAAACACGGAAGACACTTAAGGGTGTGGCAAAAATCAGCAACAACCTTAAAAACGGGATTATAGGACCGATCGTACATTCGTTGGTGTTCCTATCTTGTATTCCAAAGGTCGACGCCAACCATGTACAAACATTCATGTGATGAACAATTGTATTTGTTCTGTATCTGTCTTTTCTACATCTACACTACTTTCATTAATAGGAAACGTTATATTTTTATATATTTGGCACGTATAAATTTAAATACTATTGGCCGGAATGCGATAACTCTTTCACCATTAGGATGAAGAACTAAAAACCATGTTATTCATTATCCTTACACAAATAAAAATATTTTTTATTTAAAACTGTTTCAGTCTCTGTAGATAACATTCTGAAATATTAAAATCGGCACTTGCATTCAAAAGATATTACAAGTTAAAAATGTATCGAAACAAAATATGCCGCTCGCCTCGTCGCGCATCGCGTGTGCGGGCTATGTGGCTAAGATAAATTAGTACGATGTCTTCTATTCGAGGGTAGGTGATTATCTATGTGATTATATATGGTGATTACCTTCTAACAGTAGACATTTATTTCTAAAAGATTTTTGATTCTGGGTTGGATCGTGGCTTCAAAACAGTCAGTGTTTGCTATTCCATATATATTTAAAACAATTGTCCACCCGTACGAAGCCGGGACAAGTCGCTAGTATATCATCATCATATCAGCCATTGTAACTCCCCAAGAAAGAGAGAAATTTGCCCATAATTTCCGCACGGTACAAGTGTATTGACAATCGCAGAGAGCAGCTTTAAACGCGTATGCTACTGCCTATCACCGTTCTGTGCATTTGAGCGGCACTCTTTCGGATGGATCTACCGCCATCTGTTGGTTCTGGTACCTTAGTAGGATCTGGTATCTCTTACTACACCTGGCACAGGAGGGAGGCACTCTGCCGCTACGACACGGCCTGCTATAGACTACAAATTTATACAAGTAATTTATATGTTATCTAATATTAATAAGTCTGAGATAAGTCGCTTAATTCACTTGCTTTAAGTAAAACAATTTCTCGGTGTGAGGACAACGTACGAATTTAAAAAAAAAATCTAATAATATAACGTGCAATGTGGACAATGCTATTAGAGGTCACTCTTTAATATTCTACCCAGCGTGGCAACCATAGGTATAAATTATTTGGAAGGCATGTGTATACAAGTGGGTTCTAACATGTATCACCCCCATATCACCATCAGTATTTTATGCAGGTTCTTTTCCGGTGGCTCGCGTAATGAACCTGCTATATACTTAGTTGTAAGATCCGTCTAGTGCCGGCAGACTAGTATTAAAGTTGACCTATTTATTTAAATGAATAATAACACTGGTTGTCTGGGTCATTGGTCATTAGTGTAAAATTGTAATTAGCTTAGATTTTTTTTAAGATTTAAAAGTGCCTATAATAGGCCTATTTAAATAAAGATATATTTGACTTTGACTATGAATGTAGTCAAAATCGAACTTCCAGCCGAAAGTCTCTTCAGACAAGTGACCTGATGATCTTAGATGTTGCATTCGGAACCTTTGATAGTACCCAACAGTCAAAATCAATAGTTCAAGAGTGGTTAAACGGGAAGACTGAACGGTATGATAAGAAACACCTGCTTTTCTTTGTAATTATCGAGTCATAGTTTCAAATACACTTTACAGGCCCGATGGCGCAGTTAGTAGTGATCTTATCTTAAGCGCCAAGGGATGTGGGTTTGACCTCCACCCAGAAAAAATATTTAAATAAAGATTTTTTGGATTTGTCATGTGTCTGGGTGTTAAAAAAATATACATTTAGGTATTACGTATGTGATACATCTGTTGTCTGATGTCCGTAATATAAGCTTTAAACGACTTACCTAACGTGAATGAATATATTACAATATTAACATTTACAGAACATAAGATATACTGCATATAGTCTAGTGTACAACTAGGTCACATATAGATTACGATTTTTAATATCAATCGGAAAAATATACGCACAGTTTGTTCGTAAAGATTTTTTGAGAAATCTACTTTAAATAACACTTGACTTACGTAAAACATTGACGCTGTTACGATACGAAACGAAATTAATTGTGTTTAAAAGCAATAAGGCTAACTTGCGTTCGTACGGTCCTTCCCTCCGATGGATACTATGGCGAGGAGTTAATATGCTAATGGATCGAAGTAAAGTGAAGTGGGCCAGCCTTTGTTTACACCCGTATGATATACTGTAGCCCAGGGCATTCCAACTAGGGGATCTTAAAGCAGAGGTTTCAATAATGAGAATTCATGCTAGCATGTATGTTTATTTAAAGAAAACTATTCAAGTTCCTTCACTTCCCTCAATTCTCTTTGTCTACCCAAATCTCAAAGACGCCTCCATTAAGATATATAGATATAGATGTATATATACATATATACCACAACTTGATACAAGTATCATCAGAACATTGTACATAGTAAGCAGAGAACTGCTTGTATTTCAGATGGATTCCTGGTTGGCAGTTGCCATGGGGCACCAGCAGATTTATTACAGCATATCTATAAACGTCTCTATCATTCGTCAACACACAAATAGTACAAAATTGTGTGAAAAGTTCACAGAATTTTGTGACAACATTTTGTCTTGAGCTTAGAGTTTAATGTCTAAGGTAAAGTTGCATCGTGTATTAAATAAATGTCATGAGCTGACAGATGGCGGTATATCCATCCAAAACAGCGCATCTTAAATATAGAGGGGATGTTGCGCTCTGCGATTACCATGACGCCAATATTCCCCCTGTCTTGGGGAGGATTAAGTCCAACAGTGGACTTCGGATGGCTGATATGATGAAATAGAATTTAATTGATTTAGGTTACGAGATACAGCCTCGTGATAGACGGGCGAACGAACGGACAACCAATAAAATCTTCCT
>JACJUM010004390.1:17919850-18011902 GCA_020976665.1 Heortia vitessoides
GTACCCAAAAAACTATACCACGCGGACGAAATCGCGGGCACAGCTAGTATTTAATATTTTCTAACATAGTCTAATATTACTTTAAATCGCGGGCAATATCTAATTGCCGGCATTTTCCATGGCGCAGAAACCTTATTCAATTGGCATCATACCAGCCACTGCTAGACATAGGTCTCTCCAAGAAAGGATGTTTTTTTCCCATTAATGAGCGCAGCTTTCGCGACGGGGTAGTTGCTGCCCATCCCCGTCCTGTGCCGATATACCACCTTCTGTCGGTTCTGGTACCTTAGCCGCCTCTTACGACACATGGTGCAGTACCGTGCACCTATTCAACTCTGCCGGTTTATTTAATTCACATCTTGATTCAATATGATGCGACTCTATATTTCTACCAACTATAAATCATGAGCCGTATATTCTCTCCGGACAAACATAAGAAAAATCATACTTATAGTACATTCATAGATCACGCCTGTGTCCCATCGGGGGAGGGAGAGACTATGGATCTCCACTTGTTACCATCTTGGCCTACCTCTCTTGCTTCCCTTACTCGCATTAGTAATTTTATACACGCTCGTTTTTTCTTGGTACTTCTGACCTGGGACTTCTTTAATACTTCTTCTATCTGGTTAAGATATGTTCGCCTCGGTCGTCCTATACCAACTCTTTTATTCACTTCCGCTCTATATCGTTTCTCCACATTCCTTTCTCTATTGTTATCACAAAATCATATTTTACATCACATTAATCTTTTATTACACTATTATTTAATCTATCTCTCAAACTCACACCATACATACTTCGAAGTGCTCTCATTTCAACATTATTTTTTGTAGATAGGTTGTACTTATTGTCTAACCTAGAACTCGCGAACTGACTCTGTACTAGAAATATTAAAGATTACTAATTAAGTAATACAACATATTTACCACTGTATTAACAACGGAATATTCGCAATCACGTTCTTTAATCATATTTTAATGCAAATTTTATTCAAACTTATATCAATAACACGCGCGTGTATACAAATTCATAGACTTGTACTTTTTGCACACACTGCGGTTACAAATCTACTTAGCGAGCAATCTATCAATGAAATCTGATCTTTATCATGTCCACGGTGCAATCAAATTTGATAGGCAGCCGATTGGTTCTCCATGAAAACTGTACGAGAAAGTATTGGATAGGAAAACTTAAAACTTCCACTTAAGGTCTACTTTACTGAGATGAATAAAGGTGGCATATTCTATTGTAAAACCTATGAGTCAATCACGACCATGGCATTCGTATATTACGTTCAGAAACCTTAGAGCGAGTTCTGTAATCGGATTGCATTTTTCATATCAATAATGCATTTTCAAGCTAATAATAAAATCGTAACAGGGCCCTAATATAATATATTGAAATACTTTGAAATGTGTTACTTTTGCCCTTCAGAAAAGTAAACAAAAGATCAATATTCAACTTTAACCGCAAATCATTGAGTTTAAAATAGATTGTTAAATTTTAATAAGTTTGCAGCTAGCCTGACCTTGTGTATGTTGTTACTTCATTCTATGATGTTTAACATTCATATTTATTTACTAAGTCAACAATAATACATTTGTGATTCTAGCTGTGCCCGCAACTTCGTCCGCGTGCAGTAGTTTCTTTGGGCACCATGCCTTTTTACTTTCACTTATATAAACTTTGAATGTTATATTTATTTATATATACAAATCAGTAGCATAAATAATAAGTTTTAAGCTTCTAGCTCTAAAAATAGCGATACTTGCATGCTAATTTACATCCCCCCTAACAACTTTGACCTCTTACAACTATTGTGTCGAATGAAAAAGTAGCCTATGTCCTTTCTTAAGCTTTAGACTATCTGTGTACCAAATTTCATTTAAATCGGTTCGATAGTTTGATTGTGAAACAGACAGAGTTACTTTTGGATTTACAATATTAGTAAGGATTTCAGATCAATTTTATGAGATGCAATTCTATTTCAATTTTACGAGAGAGATGGGAAGTATGAAGAAGATATTGAACGGAAAGTGAAAGCTGGAAATAGTGTCAATAGATTATGCATTACATGCTTTTATGTACAGCTAAAATGTATCAAAAAAGGGCACGACTGTCTATTCATAGAGGTGTGTTAGTTCCAACACTGTCTAATGGTAGTAAATGTTAAGTATGGCTGAAGAAGCACGCTAGTAGAATAAATTCTGTTGAAATGAGAGCACTTCGAAGTATGTGAGGTGTAAGTTTGAGAAATAGACTAAAGAATAGTGTGATAAGAGATCGATGTGGTGTAAAAATTATGTTGTGACAATAATAGAGAAAGGAATGTTGAGATGGTTTGTATATGTAGAAAGGATGGATGAAAGTAGAATGACTGCACAAATATATACAGCGGAAGTGAATGGAAGAGTTGTTATAGGGTATTAAACCAGGGCCAGGGCCAAGGGCCAAGTCAAAAGTGCCAAGAATAAACGAGCGTGTATAAAAGGACTAACACGAGAAAGGGTAGCGAGAGAGGTATGAGATGGTATCATAACAAATAGAGACGCATGTATGTTTGTTATGATTTAAGTTGAGTATACTTTTTCTCTCTCCCTAAAATCACTCTAGTGGACTTTCCTAGCACCAGTTTTAAATCTCATCCTATTTTTAATTACAAGAATTGACATAACCGTTGTTGCCCCAAACATGGAAATAAAATCAAACTATTTTAATTTATTTTCATTTCCATATATTATATATATGTTTATTCTTGGTACTTCTGACCCGGCCAGTCTTTGATACCTCTGACCTGGACCTTCTTAAATACCTTTTGACATTAACAAACAATCATTATCACAGGTAGATTTTCTTCTTCATCATATCTGCCATAAAGAGTCCACTGTTGGACATAAACCTCACCAAGATAGAGGCAATTTTACCCATAATTGCCGCACTGGTCAATCGTGGTGGCAATCGCAGAGAAGAAATTCGCGACGAAAATGCTGCTGCCCATCCCCACCCTGTAGTATTTAAGTTACGCTGTTTCGGATCGCCACATCGCTATCTGTCGGTTGCAGTACCTCACATCTTACTACTACTACGTACTATTCTTCTACGCCGGTACCTCACAGCACGGTAGATTTGATGTTTTTTTAATTTCGAATACCACATATACGTAACAAACTAAGACATTTTAAATAAAATGAAAATAGTTTAGAACCTATATTTAAGCATTCTCTCGCAATCCTAAAACTAAACGAAAATGTTTAACCTAAAAACGGTTATTAATGTAAAAGGAAATATTTATATAAGCTAAAAATATAAATTTCATTAAATATTTCGTAAGAATTAGCAGTTTCTTAAAAAATTGTGTGACGGGCCCAGTGGCGCTGGTGGTAGTGATCCTATCTTATGTGCCAAGAGTGGGATCGATCCCCACCCAGGACATATATTTATATGATGATTGTTTGTTCTGTGTCTTAGTGTTAAAAATATTTATTTAATTTTTATATTTGTGATTGTCTGAGGTCCGAAACAATTCGTTAAAGCGACTTATCCAAGAGTCAAGTCAATGTTCATACACCTCATGGTGTTGTGTGAATTTATTATTCAATATTTACATTATTAGATTTCAGCCAAGGCCGTGTGGTACCGGCAAAGTAGAATAGTACCTCTTCCTGTACCAAGTGTCGTAAGAGGTGACTAAAGAAAGTATTAGAACCAAGCAGTATATTATTATTATTCTAACCAAAATGTACAAGTAGAATATCATACGATATAGGTGTTATCCTAACATACACCAAAATCACCATTATGACAGCTGTAAACCATATCCATCCGCTATTGGATAAAGACTTTCAAGAAATTTCCACAAAGACCAGTTCCATGCGGTTTGCATTCAAAACAATCGAGATAATGCCATCTGGCATTAAGTCCGCCATTTGTACATTTTGTAACATTTTGTGCAATAAAGTTAAATAAATAAATAAAAAAATCGTGTGGACTTAATAGATATAATAAAATATATAACAAGAGATAGTCTTCCTTTTCTATAGTGACAACTTTCAGTTTCAGTTCTGCGAACTTTGACCTTCCAGCCCAAGTCCTTTTACGGATCTCTTCAGTACTGGTAAATTGCGCAGTTTCAAGTTTTACAATGCATGTTTTTTCTGTAAAAACTTGTTCAAATAAAAAACCCAACATACATATTTTGGCGTCCCCTTGTTTTAAATTGTAATGTAAGGAGATAATTATTCAAAATTACTAATTCTTACCGTAAAAAATATTGACTGAAAGACCTTCACGGTTGTTAACACACGACGCCAACGGCGTCTCTTAAAATGTAATTATACTCAAACGTGTTGTATTGTCATCACTACTTAACTAACTTGTTAATTGTAAACGAAGTCTGAATTAAGTAAAAAACTTTCAAACCCGCCGGTAAATTGAATAGTAAGTACCTCCGTATCTATCAGGTAGCAGAACTGAAAGATGGCGGTATATTGATCCAAAACAGTGCCCAAATGCACTGGACGGGATAGGCAGCAGCATCCCGGTCGCGAAAGCTGCGCCCTGCAACACGATTGCACAGCACGGCATTTATGTGCAAAAGGACTTTCAATAGTAAGATGGACTATGTTAATAATCTCCGTATTGAGATTGTTAAACTTAGTATATGATTCTTCCAAATTGTTCATATAATATGTATGTACCTTAAAAATCGATTATTTTCTTGGTCCTTTTGGACGTTTCAGTTATTTTATACTTGTAAAGGAAATTTAGTGAGTACGTGTGGGCACGTTTTTTACTACTCTATACATTTTAATGGAACAATAATAATTTTACTCGTACTATAGCTTTAATTTGTAAACATATATCGACGGTCATAAATTTAAATTGTCTTAAGAGACAATGTGGCTTACAGGAAGGACAGAAAAGAAAATAAAAACAATCAATTCGTTCTAACTTTATTATGTACTTATTTGAAAAGCTATTTTAATTGTGTTTAAGGTGTTTTTAAGAAATAATATTGAAATTGAATCCCCTCGTTCTTGAACCTATTAACCAAAGTCGGAAATGAATAAATACGCCAATTGAATAACTGAACTTAATAGATAAAGCAGGTGGCAGCTAAAAAAATCATAAAACGAAATCTACAAATCGTGTTTAGCAAGTCTATCTCCGCGAAGTTGATCTCAGATTAATGTCATGTCAGGTCTGTATCGCGGTGTTTGTCCAAGATGAACTTTTAAACTGTACCGATTTTAATAATTATTACTTACTGTATACAGTTTAATCCAACTTGAGAGATAGGATCTTATATATCTCAATTTATTGTCGTAATATTTGTTTCGTCACAAACATGTATATAGTTAGGACAGGGCAACATCTGTCGAGTCGGCTAGAAGGGGTGCATATTAAAAACAAGGTTGGTCTTTTGTCCAAGGACTCGTATACTTGAAGGGGCCTCGAGAGCATAGGCATAAATATAGGCGTGCCAATGATCTTATCTTACCGTAAGGTTGCCGTGAGATACCGGCAGAGTAGAATAGTACAGCCAACAGATGGCGGTATATTCATCCGAGACAGTGTAGTTCAAATACATAGGGTGGCATCAGTATCCCCGTCGCGAAAGCGGCGCTCTGAGATTGCCAGCACGCTTGTCCAGCGCGGCAATTATAGACAAAATTTCCCCTTTATTGGGGAATGTCTAGCAGTGACATAATCTTGTGCCCACCTCAGGATGTTGGGCTACCGACTTGTGAGTGCTTCATGGCATTCAGAGACTGCGTCATCGCATCGGCCATGGCCTATCAAGGGCCATGCCCACTGTGAAAATAACGCTAGATACCAATGCTTGGAAGACTTTACAATAGACCGATCACTAAGGTTTATACCTATACCACTTACTTTACTTTCAAACTAACGATTTGTAACAGCATGTTATTATTTTTAATTATTTCTCGCTAAACTCCTATTTCATTTTCTATAAATAGACTTTGTCTAAGTTTTAGTAATAACACAACAATAACAAGATAGCAAAACCTCTGAAGAATAGTTTTCTCACTATATTGAACGCATTGTATTGAAGGACTTTAAATAATTCCAGACTTAAATCGGAATACATGTACCCTAGGTATTGCCGCGGGGTACCGGCTGAGTGGAATAGTATCTCCCATTGCATCAGGTGTCTAAGAGGCGACTTATGTATCAGAACTGACAGATGGCGGTATATACAACCGAAACAGTGCAGCTCAAATTCACCGGGCGGGGATGGGCAGCAGCATCCCTGTCGCGAAAGCTGCGCTCAGCGATTGCTAACATACTTGCCCACCGCGGCAATTATGAGCAAAAAACCTACTTTCTTGGAGAGGCCATAGGCAGAGGACTTTCAATGGATGGTACGATAATGACACCTAGTAAGTTTATTTTTTGTTTACTTTATTCATAAGTATTGTATGTATTATGTACAAGTAATGTTATGAACAAATACCAGCTAAAAAAAATTTCACTTACTGTTTCAGCTATAATGTTCTGCAATCCAATTTGTATATTGTGATGCACCATCGTTTACTCTAAAACACGAATAAAAATAAAAAGTTAAATTAAATATTGTTTTTAGTTAAACCAAACACTGAATGTATTTTAGTTGCTCACCATCATTAAAAACAAAATAAATTTGAGACTTTCGAAGCAGCGTTACAAATAGTTTTTGCTTAAAATATTAAGATATTAAATTATATTATAATTTTAAAATTTTGGCAGATCACTGAGAAATGTCGTAGTAGATGAGGAAAACTGATAAAAACTTATTATTTACGGTAATTAATAATACAACAGTTCACTCACCCAAGCTATTAAAACCTAATGAACCATCAAAGCCACAAGAATTCACAAACCTTCACTGATATTGATAAGAAATGTATTGAAACACCAACCGACACCACCATGCCGTACTCGTGTATATCATGATTTGTGCTAATAAACTCCACTCAATGTGACAATTAATATCCAAAGAGTTACTCTGGTTACTATTAAAACTCACAGGAATTTAGGCTTTATTTCTTAGCATTTACAGTCCCCAATAATTACAATGTCATCAAGTCGGATTGTCTTGTCAATATGTACACGGATTTTGTTTGTGTGAAGTGATTCTGGGCGCTTGCCAAGTGTTGTGCAATAAAAATATATTTCTTTTAATATTATGTAGGTACTTACATAATATTAAAAGAAATATATATTTACATACACTTACAACTTGAATAGGTACCTAGTCTAAATTCGTAATAATTATATTCAGAATCGAAGAATTCAAATCAAAGATTTCTATTATATTCTCGTATTACATTTCAAACCCGTGAAACAAAGATATTCCGGTTTTTTTGTAGTGAAAAATGTTGCTTAGATGTAATTTAATTTTATTAATAGTGAATAGGTGATATCTGGGGGCACGGCAGTGCCCCTACCAAGTCGAGCAAAAAAGCGTCACGGCCGTACCATCCTTTTCTCGAAGCAACTCGGAGCAATTCAGGCCATTTTCGACCCCCTGTAACTTCGTTGTGGATAAAACTAGAAGACTGAAATTTTCAGTAACCATGCAGGCATTGTAAAGACACGCATATTTCAAATTTCATTCAATTTGGACCAGTATTTTAAGAATTATAACGGGTCAAATTTCTTAATTTTGTTTAATTTTGTCACTCACTGACTCATGATCATCAAAAGTCTAAGGCACTTCTAGCAGACCTAGAAGCTTCAAATTTGGAATGTAAGTAGTGTTTGGCAAATGAATCAAGGAAAAACTAAAAAATCTAGAAAAAACCGCAAAAAAAAACTAAGCCCATACAGCCAGTCGGTATTCCCGTCATGAAAACACGTGTATTAAATTATTTATTAATGCAAAAAACGTACCTACGTGCGTATTCGTACTTATTACGAGTGCGTAAGGTTGTATAGTTATATAATTATTATATAATTATAGACGCTAGCGAGTTAGCACGGCCGTTGCTACGCGCCGCGCGAGGGTGCGGGGCGGGGACAGTGGCGCGGCGGGGACAGTGGCGGGGCGTGCGCAAGTGAATGTCGCCGAGCGAGCAGCAGCCGCGCTCATACGCGCGAGCGACCCAATGCTGTTCGGATGTGCCCAGAATTCTTACCTATAAGTTTGGGATTTTCATTGATAATTTCGATTGCTATATTATTAGTTTGACGACTAAAGGCTACTCTCATTGGTTTACTGATATTATTTGCTTACAATTTACTGTATTTGCTTACAATTTAGACGTTGTTCGAATAAATAATTTAAATTAAATATTGATACTTTAAGTACCTAAGTATTTATAAATTTCTTATTACCTAATCGTATTTCTGCATAAAAATTACTTTGCAATCTAACTTGTAGGTAGTCGCAATGGATTCAGTAATACTGTATGTGAATGATCAGCCTTGTCCACACTGGGCTGTTCCTATACCTGGTGATGGTTCGTGTTTATTTCATTCTTTGTCATTCTCTATGTATGGGAATATTGAGTCGTCGTTATTAGACTTGCTATAATCGAGTATGTGGTAGCGCATTGGGATGAGTTACAAGTGTATACTTGTGACGAGCATGGAGACACCTACATTAACGCTAATTTGTATACAACGGCAATGGTAAAAACCAGTACTTACGGTTCCGCGTCTGAACTCATGGCGGCCGCCGCTTTGTATCCGTAACTGTCTACAATATACAAAAAGAAATGAGATCCCATCAAAAACAATACTTGTCAAAAAAAACCAAGTCTCGCAATTCAGTTGTTCTGCAGTAAAAAGTTGTGAGATCCATGTAATACCAAGTCGGTTATTAATTTATTCAGTCTCTACTTAAGCGACTTTCTGTCTTAATACGTCCAGTCTCTAAGACCACGATCGTGGTCCATAACAATTGAAAATCAATTGTGTCTGGAATCTCCGTAGTTGAAGCATTAAGTTGTTACGTAATAATTAACAGCATCTTATAGTGACGCATATCGATATTAAAATTCTTTAATGTTTTATATAAACATATTGAGACTTGGCCATCGCCTGAAAACACGTGTAAATTCAATCGCCTGAAAACACATGTAAATTCAATTATTTAGTGCGATGGCCAAGTCTCAATATGTTTATATAAACAATAAAGAATTTTAATATCGATATGCGTCACTATAAGATGCTGTTAATTATTACGTAACAACTTAATGCTTCAACTACGGAGATTCCAGACACAATTGATTTTCAATTGTTATGGACCACGATCGTGGTCTTAGAGACTGGACGTATTAAGACAGAAAGTCGCTTAAGTAGAGACTGAATAAATTAATAACCGACTTGGTATTACATGGATCTCACAACTTTTTACTGCAGAACAACTGAATTGCGAGACTTGGTTTTTTTTGACAAGTATTGTTTTTGATGGGATATATTCTTCAAATAAAATATTAATATATGCTCAACTTTTATTTGCAGTTTAATCATATCATACACAATTTTAAGTTCAAATCTTTGAAACCAAAAACATAATCGTCATTAAAACTCTAAAATATTTTATTTCCTAACTATTTATACAATAAAATATTCTTAATATTAAAATATAGGTATAAAATTTAGCTGAACATATTTTTGTAGATAATTTTGAAACAAATAGTTTTCTAGTTAAACCTGCTTAATAGCAGTTTTTAACACGACAGAAAGACGTTAAATTTTCTAGTAACGTTTGCTAAGCAGGCATGCTAATATCACCTAGTAATCACAGGTAAATTTCTTTTAAAGAATATTGTTACTCACGAACTTACTTTACAGTTACAGGCCAGTAGTATTTGATATATGTGGCACCCTTATGTACACTATTTGTTCAGCTTAGTGAATGAATGGAGAAAGAATGAATGGCGAAATAATTTTTTGACACAATTCAAAGCATGTTATTTGTTAATCGATATCGATGAACGTTTTGTATTGCTTAAGGACGTTAATCGTTATACTGTTTTCTTTTAATTAAAACTTTTTTAATTAAAACAGTTTAATTCTAAAGATGTAAATTAAGAATTCTACCTGCTATATTGTTACTGTCATGACACTCGAAAATTCTTTTTTCAATATATTTGTCAGTTGGAAAGAACTATAGATTTCTTATAAAATGCGTAATCTTGAGACAAGGTTATATTTTTATTAGTAGTTGAACAGACCAACTTACACAAATCACACAAGCCAAAAATTCACATTCAATACTATTTTTAGGGGCGACAAATTGAGTTCAAGATTGACGGTGAAATTTTGACAGATTAATTTAGGTTCGTTGCTTTGTGTACGCGAGAGCATTGCAGATTCTGAGTGTAAAGTGTAAGGAAGTCAACTCATGCATCTATGCGTTTAGATTACTTAAATAACAAATGGAGTTTAATGACCACTCAAATAAGTAGTTTGTCTGAGTTTAAACAATCTCGCTTATTCACTTAATGTATTCTATGCATTTTTCACCACTTTCTCTGGCAGTAAGGGACAAGTGTCGAACTCGTCAGAGTAGACAATTTTCGTGTTAACCTCAATCCCGTTTTTTTCAATGGCTTCGCAGACCACGCATTTGTGAGTTAGCAGGTGACGGTGGTGGCTAAGGCGTACTTTATCTGTCATTTCTTTATCTGAAAATGGGAGATTAGACATAAGTAAGCCTAAATCACATCTTATTACACAGCTATCTGCCTGTGAGAGCCCCGTTAAAATTGGTCCAGCCGTTTAAGAGATTACCCGGACCAGATATACTTTCATATGCATTAAATTAAGAGCTGCTATGTTTTTAATTTCAAGTAAATGCATAGGTACATAATAAAAAAAAATTACATAAAAATCGAAACCAAATTCTTAATTACTCAAAATGCGAAACCTAAGTTTATTTTAAAAATAAACACGACGTTACCGTTTATAAACTAATATATCATATTTTTCTATTGGACTTTTGTGTAGCCTCTACTGCAGGGCCACTGGCGTCATATCCTCGGTGACGTTGGGGCTGACGTCAGAGTCAACCAATATAAAAAAAAACTGGCCTCGTGGCTCCACCACACGAGTCCAAAGCTGCTTATTGAAATTGAGGGTAGTCATTCGGTTTTTTTTTAAGTAAATAAATACAACAAACAAGCGTGCAGTCCGCATGATGGTAAGCGTCACTGCGGCATATAGACACTCGTAATATCATATGGATATCACTAACACTTTGCCAACCGTGTGACTCAAAGACAATATTTTACATTACACAATCATTTCTCTGCGTCTCTCGCCCTTCATACCGGAACTCAGCAATGCTATTTAGCGATAGAAATAGGTGAGAGGTTACAAACTTCATTAGACCGATCAGTGAAAACCGTAATCAATGCACAGTTTTTTTCGGGGAACCGGATGGGCGAGGTCGCTCATTATCGAGCGACACTATTCCTGATTGAATCAGAGTCTGTAGTAATATAAATCTGAAGAGTTTATTATTTATACACGCTAATCTCAGGAATTTTAGATCCGTTTTAAAAAATTATTTCACAGAAACTATTAAACAGTTATTTCAACTATTTCAGTTTTAGATTGCCAATTTATTGAGGGTAACTACCGCGTATAAATCTTGCTGTGATCGATAATTAACGCCGTTGCTGTGGTATATAAGTGTGAACCCGGGCAAAGCAGACAGGCCGCTAGACTGCGACATAAAGGCATTTCCACATTCCCACGAGATTCTCAGCGAGAGCGTAGTGAGAACTTCTTTTGAGTACACACTCACAAAGTTCTCACTACAGTTCTCACGCTCGATGACGATGGACTCTGAAGACTCTGCGGCAAGTTTATTGTTATTCGCTTTTGCATATTATAATTATGTGCAAGGGGCAAGTGTGTTGGCAATCGAAGTGCGCAGGTTACGCAACGGGGATGCTGCTGTCCATTCTCGCCGTGTGCATTTGAGCTACACTGTTTCGGATGGATATACCGCCATCTGTCGTTTCTGGTACCTAAGTCACCTCTTACAATACCTGGTAGGGGGGGAGGCACTGTTCTACTCAGCCGGTCCACACGTCTTTTTTTTACTATGTGATCTTGCACAATGGGACACTTTATAAAGGGAAACAACATCAATTTTAAGATATTTACCACTCTATATGTGAAACAGACAACTACTAAGAAGAGCCTTACATATCAATAACTCAATTTTCCTTTCCTTCACAAAAATACCACATTTATTTTATAAAATAATAATATACTTACCACCTCTTCTCAAATATTAGCACAACTGAAAAAAATGCAACATCAATTCTTTTGCGCTATAATAAAAAAAAATATTATAACTCTTCATGAGATACATACAAATTTTTAAACGTACGAATTGAAATAAAAGAAAAAAAACGAGTAAATCATTTTTTTAAGTTGAAACTTTTTTAGGATGAACTTATTGCTAGACTACGCAGACGTCAATTTCACTCAAACCCTTGTATATATAGTGGTGCAGGCAATATATATATACAAAATAGATAAACGTGGCATACATATTTGTATAAATAAACGCAATAAATGCATATGATATAATATATATATGTATATATATATATATATATATTTGTATATATATATACATAAAATAACGTACATCAGAAATAGGGTTATAAAGTTAGAGAAGTAGCATCAGTAAATAAAGTACAGACACAGCGTTTCAGGATAAATTTGTTTGGGGATTGCTTAATATTCAACGGAAGCTCGTATAGCTGTCACTGTAAAAGAGTTTGTCAAAAAACTAGAGTGATGAGAAGGAGTTAAGAGCGAGAGAGTATTAGAAGAACGGAGATTACGTTCGTGAGAGGAAGATAGGAATTGGAATCTGTCCTTTAAGTAAATTGGCGCGTACGGATCAAAACGTATTGAAATAGTATGGTTAGAACTCGAATTTTGCGACGTTCTTGAATAGGAAACCAGCCGAGAAGAAACGGTAATGGGAAATATGATCGTATTTACGCAAACCGAAAATGAAACGTAAACAGTTTTTTAATAGACGATCCAATTTATTAAGGAGTTCTTGTGAGATATTAGTGCAGCACACGTCACCATAGTCAATTCTGGGTAAAACAAAGGATTGAATAATAAAGGTTTTGGTTTTAGTAGGAACAAAATTTTTTAATCTATAGAGAGCACGAAGCGTTCCAGTAACCTTACTGCTGATTTCATGTATGTGTATCCCAGGTTAAGGAAGAGTCGATAAATAGGCCAAGATTCTTGACGTATGTGCTGTAGGGCACTACCACGTTCTTAAAAATATTTACAGGTACATTTTTTAAAATGGATAATTGCCGTTTGCTGCCCAAGATAATGACTTGGACGGGTGCACAGAGACACCAAACTTTTGTGACCAGTTTGTGATGTTGGTCAAGTCAGCATTAATCCGAGCAATGGCATTATCCAGGTCATTGTACTCTGCCTAGGTGTATAGTTGCAGGTCATCAGCGTATAGATGGTAAGAGCAGCCAATAGATTTGGTGACAAGGTTTATGAAAAGAGAAAATAATAACGGAGAGAGAATGCCAGCTTGCGGCACACCAGCATCAATTGTCACCCACTGGGACAAATCATCACCCAGGCGCACCGCTTGCTGGCGTTCTTGAAGGTAGGATGCGAACCATTCCCGAACCGAATCAGAGACCCCGACGTAAGAGAGAATAGAGAGGAGAACTTAGTGATTGATAGAGTTGAAGGCGTTGGAGAAGAGGTATGTAAGGGATAAGGAAGATTGAGTGGAAAAAAAAATTAACCCAGGTCTACATATAAGCATACAGTCTGCGTGACAGTAAGCGTCACTTCAGCGTAAAGACGCTCGTAATATCACAAGGATAGTAAAAATAGATGAAAGTGAGGTACCAATGCCAACGACTTTTTGTATGAGGTCGACCTCATGTGAATTACCTAATTTTGTATGCATGTTTGTATAGGTTAGAGGATAGACACCTCCTATTTATCTTATCCTCTTTAGTAAGAATAAGATAAACACTCAGGATCAACGCGACAAAATTTGCTCTGTACCCGGACAAATTCGAGGGATGCCATAGTTTTTAATAAATATAGTCATTTTAGTAATATATAGTAGCGTAGCGCTAGCAAAATTGGTAAGCAACAACAGGGAATTAGAAATGATGTGTGGCAACATCTAACTCACACTGAAAGACGTACTTCCAGGATATCATTCTATTTGACAGAGTACTCCAAGTGACCCACAAGAAGGCCCGCTTCGAGACCCCTTTAAGAGCGAGGCCGTATGCTAAGGGCCGCTCTGCCCACGCTTGGCTATACCACAGCCAATGTAATTCCGAATCATGCTACTTACATTAAAAAAAATTGGTATAAAATATTTGTGCTACATGCTTGCTGTGTATTTACTTTCAGTGGAGTCGTTGCACGTAGACTGACTGGTCGTCGGCTGACTGATTTCCACGGCTTGTAATCTCCTAAAAATGTACATGTTTATTTTGAAGATATGAGAATTAAAATCAGTATTATAGGATGGCCAGATGGCCACCAGGTACCAGTATTATAGAAAACCTTAGTGACATATGGTGATATATCCAAAACAGTAAAGCTCAAATGAAATAGGGCAAGGTAGCTAGAAGCAGGTATTAGATAACAGCTTTGTACTGGGCAAAATGAGCCAGTATTCCCCTTAAAAAAGGACAATCATTAAGTAAAATTAATGTTGTTATTTCAGATATGAATGATCTGAAATAAGAACCAAACATTATTTTTTATTAGTTTTTAACTAAAACAAAGAAAGTTGATATTTTTCCAATGTATGTGATATTCCATGTTTTCTTTTGTTTTGTACAAGATTGTATATGAAATTAACACATAAATAACTATTTTTTATATGAATAAGTTCATAAAAAATCATATGGTCCTCTTGACATTAAGTGTCATCACTACTGAGTTGACAAACTTTTGACTTGAAGATATTATGTCACAATATGGAGTAATTTCAGTGCCTCACCCATCCATCATACTGAAAACAACAATTTGAACACTGTGCAGGCAACCCTTGTGTAAGGTCTACCTCTAGCATAATCTAAATGTTAAAGTGTGTAGATATAGAGATTTTTCATGCAAAACTGAATGAAATCAAACACTATTTCCCAATAATACAGCTTATTAAAATAATGTAAAAACATAAAAAGATTAGTTTTAAGCGGGACATACAAAAAGGGGTATGTTTTCCCAGTTCACAATATCAAAATGTGAAAGTAGCATAAAGTGTAATATTCCATATTTCATATTGCAAAGTCGTGTGACTGACTCTAAAGTTTAAATGATAAAGGATACATAATTCTACAATACACAAACACATATAAAAAAAAATCCAACCTTTTTGTGTCAATTTTCCTCATGATATTTTCTGCTCTTTTCCATATATCTTCTTGAACAGACTCATTTAGTTTACTTCTCTCCACATACTTTTTATAATATTCAGCAGCTAACTGAGTTGGTTGAAACATTGTTATGGTAGTCTTGGTTGGTACAGGCTTAGGGGAAGATTTTATACTGCCACTATCAATGCTATTTTGAGCAGAGATGCTTTTCTTTTTAAACATTAAATTAGGTTGGCATGTTAAAACTCTGTTTGTATTCTCTTGATGTGAATCCAGCCAATCATTCACCTTTTCAACTGATTCTGCAATTTCTGTATCTGACATCATAAAGTCATTAGGTTTCAGTAATTTTAGAGCCTCTTTTTCATTTGATTCTACATGTGCTGTTGCCTGAGCTGACATGACAGCTGCTTTCGCTTCAAGTATTGAAGAGACTGCAACATTTTTATGCTTCTTTTTAATTTTATTATTAGGTTTCTCACAGTTATTATCTGAAGTAATATTTTTTTTTATAACATCTGCCTTTTCTTTCGTTTGGACTGTATTTCGAGGTTTGCTAATTTCTATAACACTGTCACTTTGTTTTTCGTTATCTTTCAAAATGTTTTTATCTTGAATCTGAAAGATAGTAGTTTTCAATAAAATTGATGGGAATTTATAAATATGTATCTGCTTTATTCATTGTGCATTACAATTGATTCAAAAGTCTACCTAGTAAAAATCTAAGAGTTATAGAATTATTAGAATTACTTATTGTGACAATAGTTACCATTTCTAGCATTTCCTTAATAAGACTAAAGTCTGGAGCTGCTTGGAAATCTCCGCCACCCTCACAGTGTTTAAAGAAGGCTTCCTCTGTCTCTGCAAATGAATATTTTTCTAATATATAAATGGAAAGTTTCTTTTCCTGTGCTTATAACAATTTGAAAGTAAATTCTAAAATATTTTAATCTCCGAAGATTTGTGACTTAATGCCAAAAGTCTTCCTTTAATATTAAAATCAAAACGTGATTATAATTTAGTATAATTACAGTCTGAGGAAACATGATACTTTTATTCTAATATGTTTGAATATATATAAAGACATTGTTTACCTTCCAAGATGTTAAGAACGGGAGGTTTTTCCCCTGCAGACACAGTACCCTCCAATTCAGCAGGCACTTCACAGCCCTGAGCTAGATATAGGTCTTGCATTATTGCGTATTTGCTATTCCACTTCGACGACATACCTTAACGAAATTTACGACATTTTTATTTAAATTTTTATATTATTATATTAATAATTATTTAAATTTACGACAATTTACGAAATTACGACGTAATCTTCAACAGACCTCGTATTACCTGTTAATATTTCACTTAAATGTTTATCTAAAAATCCTTTTCTAATTAAAGAGAATTATAGCTTTAAAATATGTAGATCAAAACACTTCTCAAACTTGTGGATATGAAAGTTTTCAACCAACAAAATATCAACCTAACGTTGACGTGGTTATGGCATCAGTGACAGTTTACTTTTTAATAATCTTTTTTCTGTTTTGGCTTTACTTGCGTTGAATAAAATAATTATTTTAATAATTATTTGCAATGTTTATAATAGAAAATGCATCAAAATTGTTTACGATGTTCAAGTACAGGAAAAGAGTAAGCAAAAATTGACCATAATTTATAATTATAATAGTTTATATATAAAATGTGAAATGAAGGGATGTACACTTTAAATAAATTATTTGTCATGTCTTCATTTTTTATTATTTCTGGTTATAATCTGATCAATGTAATCCGGTAACAGAGGGACTATAAATTTTTTTTGTCATTTTTTAATGTCTCTTTTAGTATGTAATATTTATTTTAGACACATTTTTATTTATTTACAGGGACGTAGCTCCTGCCGTATTTGCCGTATTAATTATACGGGGCCCTCGGGCGACGGGGGCCCCCAAAGTGTGTAAGGAAAAAGAATAAAAACCTTCTAATTTATTTCATTTTACAAATGCCAAAATTCTATAAAGCAATTCCCTTTATTCCCGCCTTAAGCGTGCGTTCAAAAGTTGGCAACAATCTACATCGTTATGGCGGGCTGCGGGATTCCCCGTTTTACTTACTTCATCTTCAACTCAGCGGGGAATCCCCGGGAATCCTTCATCGATATCGCGATGCACGTAAACGTTGTTGTACTTTGCATTGGATGTTAAACCACGGAGTGCAGTGCTTATTTACGCGCTTTATATAAATGTTACATTAGACTGTAATTCAGTACAAACAATATTGTTCTTCTGGTTTAACAGTATTAGTAGCGATTTGTAAAATAAATGAGTGAAAGGAAAAGAGCTAAGAAAAGAAATATTAAACAGAAAAGGGACGAGGTTATAAAAAATGTGCCCAAAATTTCTTCATTTTTTCAGAGACAAGATACTGTGAGTGATTTAGATTGGAAAGGTAAGTACTACCCAACCCATTTAGGGGCCCGTAGTGATAAACAAGGTAATCTTTTAATTTCGGTCTGTATATCTGTCCTCTACAAAAAGTTGTCTTTGCTCTCGATTTTCACAATTATACTGTTTTTAAGGTTCCGTGACTAGATTTAAAAAAAAACAAAATTCTAACTGATCTATAGGATCTATTTGTTTTGTTGCTTGTCTATCAGTCCGTATCGTATCTTTAATTGCATGTTGAGAACTTCAGATGTGCAGACTCGCTTTCGGGTTCTCGTTTTGTATGGCCACTACACTACGCGCTGCGTTTAAATAGCACGCAGGTGTATTCACATGGTGTATTCATGGTGTATTCATTAAATCACCTGCAGCCCGTCCGTGTAGTAATACACGGACGGGCTGCAGGTGATTTTGTATCTACTAATAGGTACGAGTAAAATCCGCGTAGAGTCTGTGTGTGTCTGAAATGAACATTCTCTAACTGTGACCCTTAGTAACGTCATTTATTTATATATAACTCTAAGTATTAAAGCATTCGTATTTATTTTTTAACAATTGCTCGTTTATTTTTAGATACTTCTGAAGTATGTTCTTCGTTACATATTCATCCGGAAATAGAAGAAAGCCAAGCACATACTTTATCGGATGTCCATCCCGAAATCGATGAACCCCAAGTCAACGATTTTGATATATCTGCAGATTGTAATATAATTTCATCAGATAGAGGAAATTTTGGTGACAGTTTAACTGAATGCGAACGAAAAATAATTTTTAAATTGGTCCATTTAAACCACAAGGACCATTTCCAAAAGTTTCAGAAAATAACAGACCTTTTTCGGCTTATTATTATTCATATTTCAATCATGCAGGCATAAAAATTATAAGACCATGGTTATGTTATTCTAACGTTTTAAATAAATCGTACTGTCACTTCTGTTGGTTATTAGCAGATCGTCAAAAAAAATCGTACATCTTTGCTTGGGTTAACGGTGTTTCGGTTGGCCTGGCCTATTTCTATTCCTCCGCCGTCGCTTTTGTATATTAGGTTGACAAACAAGCAAACAGTGCACGCGATATAAGGCGTCACCGCAGTCTATAAATGCTCTTATTAGTAAATATAATAAAATTTATTATCTACCACAACCTAATACAAGTAGCGCCAGAACATTGTACATTGTAAATTAATGCAAATTGAGTGCTGTTTATAATAATTCTAAAAGGTCAACTTAAAACAAAATGCATGCATGTGTATAGTGTGTATGTGTGCGTGTGATAGAGATGAAAGATTTGGTTTGATGATTGATTACATTTCTGTCAAAGTAGCAATCGGGAGGCAATCACTTTTATTGTTTACTTACTAAACTTTCTACATCGTCCTGGGTCAACGTCGGCGATCATGAGACAACCTTCGATTTGCATTGATTTCCAGAGTTAGGGTTGTTTGATTAATTATGTAACCTGTGACTTTGGCACTAAAAAAAATCCTTTTCTTCCTTCTTTTATAAAAATCGCATAAGCCGTTTTAAATCGTTCCACAGCACAAACCTTATGGTTTCTTCTCGTTACTTCCATGTTCGGATTATATGTCAGCAACGTATGTTGACGTATTATAACTAGATATGCAAAAACTCGTCTCACAGTACAATAATATCAAATATCACAAGGGTAAATATATTATATTGCCAACCGTGTGACTTGAAGATATTATGTCACAACACAACAATAATGTTACACAATAAACTTAGCCAAAATGCGAACATTGCTATTGCTATGTTTTGGTTTTGGGTTGTATGAGGAAAGTTGTATGAGGTCGACCTATATATATACATTCTACTAGTTCAGCATTAGGTTCATCTGAGTAAAACAGCGTAATGAAAGCCAGGAGTCAGGAAAAAACACTTTTGTTTATGTAGTCTTATTATATTCACTTTTTCATTATCACACATTTATCCCTTGACAATATATTTATCAAAAAATATAAATTTGGCACATATACCCCGGATGACTTGACAGGCATATAATATCACAATCATCATAAAACTAAGTTGGAAGCAGATCCTTTGAGACAGCAGAAAAGACGACGACCTGCATACATAACCCTGACAATGTTTGAGGTACCAAAGAGCTGATGTTGTTGGCACCTTTTTTAGAAGGGGCGCTAACAAACCGTTGTCTTACTAATAAACGTTTTTTTACCATCCTATTATTAGTTTTATATTAAACCAGCGATGTACGGTGGGCAATAAATCAACCTACCCAAATCTGTAAAAATTTTACAGCCAATTTTGAACTCAATGTATCGCTTCTATAGATTAATATCGATTGCAAAGTTATTTGTTGCTGTGTGTACATCGATTTTTTAGATATAACACAGTTTGTGTCTATTTTTTTTTGAAATCGTCACAATGATTGACAATAATTTATCTTTAGCAGTTATCGTTTTCGCGGAAGTATGTTTCAGTGGCTTTGCAGATCAGTCGACTCGACTCTAGCGCTGCGTCTTTATTTGAGGTTATGTACCAATCGACATTTTGTAAATAATCTGTAGGGCCTATTTATATTATTTAAATACAATAGCAAACATAAGCGTTGTGTGATTTAAAAAAAAATAATAAATGACAATGCAGTTTTGGCATTCTTATATCATTAAATATTACATTATATATTGTTATAAATTACATTACATATTTCATATTACATTAGCAATGATATGGGTTGTATTATAAAACTACCTTAAACGACTTTAATACGCTGTTTGTTTAAACTTTTACATTTTTTTATCTGATTCTGTGCTAAGTCGTTGAAAGCACTTGTGTTACACACATCAGACAACAGAGGAATCACAAATACACTGATTACATACATACATTAAACACCCAGACACAGATCAAACAGATATCATCATATAAATATTTTTACTGGGTGGAGATCGAATGGACACCTCAATAGCTAAGTTAAATACGTGACTTAAGAGGACGTCCCTTTTCATTGTGGTGAATATTAGAATTAGCATTTTACAATATATATAAATATCCTAACTTCAGTAAAGTAAGTAAGAATTAAATGTAAACAGACACCTCTACACATGCCGTTGGCGCTATTCGTTCTTAAGTGAAGTCAGTCATCAAAGCTGATTCTCGAATATTCCGCGATAGAATAAATTATATCGCTTGGTCTGTGAAACATTTCCGTTTAAAATTTTTTCGATTGACAAGATATTGACTGATCATAAGTTTACTTGGTTATTCTCTATCAAAGATCCGGTTAGTCATTTCTCTATGGAGATACACTCATGAAGTAAAATGTCATATATTTAACATATAAATTTTATTTTCTTTATCAATAAAAATCAGCTCGAATCTCTTATATATTAATTAACAAAATATAATCGAAACTTACAGCCAATAATTGATTTTACATAATATGTAAATGATGATGAAGTCTATCCAAATTATCTAAAAATACTTTTTATCACAGATTACAATTTTCGACTGTCCCGAATTAAAAAGAGCCACTGATAATTTGAAACATATTCAACCCACGTATATATATATCACACCATAAATATACCGTCGCACCTTCCAGGACATCTCAGTACTAGAAAAACCACCAGGAAAATCTGTGATGATTATTCCTGGAAAGGTGACGAATTACATTAAAACTTCATCTAACCTTATCACTGATTAAAATTCAACCAAAGAAAATCCAAACAGCTATGATCACTTATTAACCAGACCTTTCAAGTGAATTTATATTGACCTCGTCTCTTATTCAGACATCGGCGACAGTAACAATAAACACATATACAAAAATACGCTTTCACTCTTTGAGATCTTAATCGACTCTACTCTTACACAATATCTGCTTAAAAATCTGTAATAAATGTAAATCAATTACTTCATTTCAGCAATCACTTTTTCGTTTCTGAATCTTTCAAGACTTAAG
The DNA here is from genome assembly GCA_020976665.1 of Heortia vitessoides. Lineage (NCBI taxonomy): Eukaryota > Metazoa > Arthropoda > Insecta > Lepidoptera > Crambidae > Heortia > Heortia vitessoides. Next base: position 17,941,611 of record JACJUM010004390.1, read on the forward strand.
AACTGCATTCACGAATTTAAAAAAAAATAACTAACCATATTGTCATACGAGTAGAATAATAAACAACATTCTGCTCAATATAAACAATCATCATACCAGCCATTGGAAGTTCACTGCATAGGCCTTCCCAACAAAGGGGTTTTGGCAATCGTAGGGCGCAGCTTTCGCGACGGCGATGCTGCTGCCCAACCCGCCCTGTGTATTTGTGCTGCACTGTTTCAGATGGATATACCGCCACCGGTTCTGGTACTTTAGTCGCCTCTTACAACACCTGAAGTACTATTCTACTCCGCTGCCACTCTAATATAAACAATACTTAAGACGTCATAAGAGTTCTTTATAAGCATCTTAGAATAACTAAAGACCACTGCTTTAAGAAACATCGAGTCAATGGAAAAATAGCTAGGATAGACGGCAAAAAAACAGGCTAATTCTAAGTAGACATTAAAGTCACATTTGCCTAATCCAAATATTTGGGAAGGCACTTATACCGGATTTTTTATTCGGCTTCAATATAATTTATAGTCCCATACGATTCGGCAAGACAGCACGAGCCAACTAACAAGCCAATAAGTTTTATTTTTGTTTATTTTTAATTTTGATCGTTCGCGTTCTCATCGAAGCCGTAGGTGCTGATGGTTCACTTATCTGTAAATCATGTTCATCAAAGCATCGGTTAAATAAAATACCCATCACTATGCTTGTCAAACCGGATGTTATGGTCGGGTTGAGCCAGAGCACGGTCGTAAACTGCAGATTTTTCAAATCCGGGTCATAAGCCGGACAATTCTATAAAGAAGGTTTTATCTCTATTTTCAATCAATGCATCATGCAATCTCATTATTTGCCGTGACTTGAAACCTCCTTTGTCGGTAACGAATCTCTCTCAAGTGAACGAAAAGTTTGATTAAAAATCAACTAAATAATATCCTTACATATGAAATTAGCATTTTTCGAACTGACCACACTATGATCTGAAATATCGAGCACGGTACGGTATACTGTAAAAGTGGATACTGTATGACAATCGGAAACCCTCCTCGCAATGGCCGAACCCTGGAGACTCGGCCATATCCTTCCCTTAACGAAAATTGAAATAAAAAAAGTTACTTCTATTTGAGGCCGATGTAATTCCAAGCTTTTTAAATCCTGGTCAAATGATTACGGCAGATATCAATTGTCAGCAACTGCAAACCAAGAAGGAAGAACTAGCTGCTAAACAATAGAGAATGGTCAATCCCCACTCAGCCACTGCTGCTTCACGACAACGCAAGATCATACACTGCATAACAAACAACCACTACGTTAGATGTGCGACTATTGAAATGAGAAGTGGATGGGATGGGATCATCCTGTATTGATGGTTTAAGATACATCGCCACATGAAAATATTCGGATTATGTTTTCATAATCCTGACAGGATTTCTTTCCGGAAAAAAGCCATTCCTGGTATTTCGTTGTCATGCTCAAATTGTAAGATTATTGTAGTACAAACTTTTTTGCATATAATTTAACTTACAAACATACATCACGCACGTGGAACACATTGGGGTAAGCTATGTCTATGGATCTCCACTTGTTACGATTTTGGCATACCTCTCTCTCTTCACTAACTCGAATTAGTCCTTTCATACATGCCCTTTTTATATTTCTTCTACATGGTGAAGATATGCTCGTCGATGTCATCCAACCCTTCCATTACTTGGTTCTACTTTGACACGCTAGTGGTTTATATAGCGTACCCCTTGCTATAATATGATTTTTGATGCACTCGAGTAACCCGCAATATCCGTATGGGCCTATAAATAAATATGTTAGTCCACATGACAAATACATTAATATTGAACGATAATTCTCAGAATATGAACTGAAGAGGAACCTTTGATAAATTTAGACTAGACTTTAACCTCTATTTACACATTACACTAATGATGATGAGCTAATGCAAGTCGTAGGCTGGTAATTATGGTATTTGTGGATCACACATTCGCAGGCTTTAAATACTACTCCTAGAATATTTTCTGTTCAGCGTTTTCAACGAAAATGTTGCGTAAAAAAGGGGTTCCAGTACAACCGCAACCTTCAATGCTGAAATAACTACATTTCAACATTTGGAAAACATAGTTTTTACATACCAAGTTACACAACACAATATACGCATGTAACATTAAAGTTACACATCATAAAATCTAGGGATTAAAATCGTCACACGTAAGAAATATAGTAAACTCTACATTGGTCCTACTCTAACTGTAGCGTTAACAATTATAGTCTGATCATCTAACAGATCATCAAGACAAAGAAGAAATTAACGCCTTTCTATTATTTTTCCCAACAATATAATTGACTTCGTAAAAAACTAGAATCTCTATGTTTCAAATTTACTTCTCATTATCAACGAAATTCTTAGACTAATGTATGGTCTGAAATATCAAATAGCCCAACATTATGTGAATTCATGGAGACCAAGAACAAACTATTTATATGTCGAAACTAGAATTCATTTTGATTCTAGAGAAACCCCCTCAACATTCATCGTCGTAGCAATGAGGAAATCTCATTCCTGCATACTAATCTTGAGTAACTGTTAGACAGCTGAGTAACAACAGAACCAGCTAGAACGCAGGTCTGCTACACAATTCCGATGAAGACATTAACGAACCATACCACCACATTGTGGAATTCCCATGACACCGAAGATCACCCATTGAGCACAACTTAAAGAACTAGCTCAATGCTAATCGACTTTACCGTTCGTGCCAGCATCGCCGTGCGAAACAGTCAGAGCAACTTTGGAACGAGACTGACGGCGATCCCTCAATAGCGCCCCTAAGGCAAGGACCTCAGCTTAGGTGGCCATTGTTTGGGAAACCTTTATTATTATAGTCATCAATCTGTCTATATACCTTAATATGTAGACGTATATCATATATTGTTTGTTGTTATCTATAATCAATATATCACAAGTTAATATTTTTTCTATCATTATTCCCATTTAAGATCAATAAGATCTAGTTAGCGCATTAAAATCGAATTAGTTATTATTCTAACTTCGTCCAATTTGTCAGGAGCTAGCCATTGTAACATATTTCATGTCTAGTCAATACATGGATTACTGTGATATAAATATTCGTCACATCGAAAATTATAGATGTGGATCAATCATTAAATGACGGCATTGTTAGTTATAATTAGTATTCACATATTTATACAGTTAAAAAATAAAAAAAAGAACGTGTAACACTTTCTTAGTGAGCGCATCGTTTTACGCTGCACACCGAACTAATGAATGACGAACAAGGTTCAGTGTCGCAGTTATCCGACACTGTGACGTCATAACTGGAAGCGTCCGAGCTCGTCACAGCAGCATTATTTTTTTCCTCTTTCTCCTTCATAATATTCATGGCACGAGCCCAAATATCTTGGCTCAATTCTTTGCTTTTTTTACTTTGCTCCATGTACCTTTTACTCAAGTCGTCAGCATATTTCGAAGGCCTGTACTGAGCTACCTGTGGAGTGGGATGTTTGCTAGTAAAATTGCTCGTAGGCGATTCATTGGTGTTATTTTCTTTGATCCTAAAAGATATAGGACCCATGAATAGAACTGGAATTTTAACCTTACGGGACGCAGGCTTTTCGAACCAATAGTTAACTTTCTTTATTGATTTCCGAATAAACCTGTCTTCGTAGCATTCGTTTTCGACGGAAGTTTTCAAGCTCGAGTTTGAAGTAACCAATATTCCAGAACGATTTAATCGACTAGTACTCGATTCATTTTTGTTTTCATATGTAAAGCTTTTAGTTGAAGAGAAATATTTCGGTGTGAAAAGTTCAAAAGATTTTTCGTGAACAACTTTTTTTGTATCAGGCGATATGGTACCTGGCGTTATGGAGTAAAGTCTTAACAGCGTTGCTATAGCAACATATTTCTCCCTCTTGTTTATAGCACCGTTCTCATTGGGCGAATCGCTTATCTTCTTTCGAAGCCTGTGGGTCATGTTCTTAATTTCTTCAGGATTCAAGCTTTGTATATCTATTCGTTTGTCAATGTTTACATCGTTATGAGGAGTTGTATCTTCTTTATTAATAGCATTAGAATAACAATAATTACACGAATACATATTATTTTTGGCATCATAATTACTATTATTAATTACATTATTATTGTTACCTATAATTCCGTATTCCTCATTATTATTAGACGAAGCGCACTTTGGTATGAATTCCGGTACGTTTGGATTTAATTTGCTAATTACGGTAGTTTCCGATGATTCTATATAGGCATTTTCATCAGCAGTTTCATCTTCCACCTGTGAAACAATTTTTATTATTATTGGAATTGTCTTTAGGATAGCTGTGTGGTGCTTAATTTATTAATTTTAATGTTATAATGCGATTTAGATTCCTGAACTCATGTTGTTTTCGGAAGAATTTCATCCGACAGCTTAACCGATGCAGATAACTCAGAGAAAAAAGCCATATAAAGACAGGAACATGTTTTCTGGGTAAAAAGAAGCCTATGTATTATTCCCGATTATCGATACACCGGTCGACAACAAATTGGACGCACTCATCATTATCACACTTTGTACATCAATTATACTTCTCCAATACGAATCAATTACACAACACGTCTCATTTTTAAGTAACTCGATCACAGAATTGCAAAAATCTTCCATTGGTAATTTTCAGTAGTTGTGAAAAAATCTTATTGGCGTGTTTCTAAAACTACAATTTTATATCACTTTTGTTGTCCTCGTTATTTGCGTTATAAGTACCGAACATACTTATACATGAATAAATAGAAAAAACACAATCAATCATCATCATCATATCAGCCGTTGAAGTCCTCTGTTGGACATAAGTTGTTCCCCAAGAGAGTGGGAATATTGGCCATAGTTGCTGGCAAGCGTGTTGGCAACCGCAGAGCGCAGCTTGCGCGACGGGGACGCTGTCACTCATCCCCGCCCTGTGTAAATGAGCTACACTGTTCCGGATGGAGGTTTGGCGGTACCTCCATCCGGAACGATTAACACTACAGACGACCTTTGTAATAGGTCTACCTCTAGTAAATTATAATTGAAAAATCTTTGTATTTGTTCTGTGTCTGGGTGTGAATACGTATTAAAGTATTTTATTTGAAATTCATCTGTTTATGTGACATCCGTAACAAAAGTACTTGAAATTACTTATCTCGGAGTCAGGTCAACGGATGAGATGTTAAATTTTTTTCCTGATGAATTTATTTATTATTATTACTTATCTTGCGTTTGAATGTGGAAGTTATTACAATTAAAATAGTTACGTCAATGCAACCCTCTGATATTTCAACGAAATTGTAACTAGGTCGATGACACGCGCGACCTTTAGCGTGCTACGTTGCAGTAAGTTGGTACCTACACATTTTTACACGACAGTTTTAAACTCTTAATCAGGCCAGCTGGATGCAGTTACTTTGCACATGAGTGCCAATTTTCCAATTCAGACATCAGACAACAGAGCTACAGCAAATACACTCATTTGTAAAAAAAAAACCGGGCGGTTTTGATTTTAATTCTTCTTTAAAAATTACAGTACCAAAATGATTTCAATCATTTGTACATATTACTGGCTGGTTTTAAAAATGCCGTGGTGTTTAAAACAGTACGTTCTATATTCAAATTTTCGTTTGCTGCTCGTGTTCACAGAAAACCACTTTTATCCTACATTTTTGGTGCGAAGTTTCAAAAGATAATTCATAACTTTGAGTCAATTTTTATAAATTTATTTCATATTCATAATTTTTAAAGCTTCCTATATTGCTGTTTAGCTGTCTTAATAATATTCGAGAAAGTGGTAAAAGCCACCAAAATTATTGCGCTGCTCGAAGAGGGTTGCAGCCAATTCTTCGTCGCTCAGAGGCTAAGTTTGAGTCGCTCGATGGTTCAAAGGACTTGGCAGCGGTATCAAGACACCGGTTCCATCGAGAGAAGGCCTGGTTCTGGAAGAAAACCATGTAACCCAACCACGGGATGATTGTTTTGTTGTGAGTCATTGAGAAATCGCAAGTCTTCGTATGTGGACCTTAAGAACAACCTCGAAGAAGTAAGAAATGTGCATATTAGTCTATGGTCGGTCAGGAGGAGGCTTCTCGCGGCCAATATACGCAGTCATCGCCCGGCCCGCGGCCCTAAGTTACTCCGTGAGCACAGAGTTGCCAGGCTTAGGTTTGCTCGAAATTGTGAGTCAAGGACTCAAGAAGACTGGAATAGGGTATTGTTGTCCGATGAAGCCAGGATATCTCTGTTCGGTGAAGATCGACGTCGGCGAGTGATACGAAGACGAGGAGAACGCTTTACAGAGGCTTATTTTGAAAAAATCACACCTTATGGTGGGGGCTCTGTTATGTTTTGGGCAGGAATAAATTCAATGGATCGTACAGAGTACAGATCATTGAAAACGGCTCACTGACTAGACATCGATACATAACGGAAGTTCTAATTCCTCATGCACAACCCGCATTGGCCGCTTTAGGCGAAGACTCAATTTTTATGGACGACAACGCTCGCGCCCACCGGTCTGGTGATGTGGAAGCGTATGTGCAAGAGGTCGACATTCATCGTTAAGATTGGCTCGAAGTCCCGACCTCAATCCGTCCAGAGCATGTCTTGGACGTTCTCAAGCGACGCATGAGATTAGTACAAACGGCTCCGCAGTCCATTAGAGAGCTGAAAAATGTGATAATTGCGGAGTGGGAACGTATTCCGCAAGCAAGTATCCGGGATATCCTCGCTAGCATACGTGATTTCAGCTAGAGGGGGTCACACTCGATACTAAACATTTATCTGCTTTTACTTTATTAAAGAAAAAACAAGTGCAAATGAGTGTATAACACTTAAACACATATTTAACACCCAGACACAGAACTAACACAAATATTCATCATATAAATGTATGGCGCATAAGATCGGATCACTACTATCTGCGCCATCAAAACCGTCAAGTGTTAAATAAAAGCAATAGAAAATAATAGCATCAAAATTTCCAAGAACGAAGTGCCGTAGAGTCCGCTTATATTGATATCGAAAGCGGATGTCATACAAAGCATAGACTTAAATAAAACATATGAAAGAGCAACTTAGTATTTTTGTTGTATATGTGAGTAATGAAAAATTAATCGATAAAACGAAGCACGCATTCGCCCAACGAAATCACACGCCCGTACCCATCTCGTATGATCACGAAAATGAGAAACGTTAGGAATCAAGTCTGTCACTATAGTGACATGATATAATCCTCACACAAAGGTCGTCTGCTATAGTACCTCAGTCTCATTTATTTCTACCGCCAAATAGCAGTGTTCGCATTGCTGTGTTCCTGTTTGAACGGTGAGAGAGGCAGTGAAATATATAATTGTAATGTCACAATGTGGCCAACGCGCTAGCTAGCAACCATAATCAAAATAAAAGTACTACCCGCGCAATGCAAAACATGTCCTGTCTGACGTTGCGGCGAGCGTAACGTCAACTATCGTTTCAAGGCCGCGGGCGCTGACTACAATCGAATAAGAAAATAAAGATCCGTATCCGCGGATCTTGACTCTAAATATCCGTATTCAGATCCGTATCCGCGGATATACATTTTAAACGATCCGGCACATCACTAATATTTATACACACATTTATTTGCACGTTAGAATTTGAATACCTAAGTATTACGGGCTGGATGGCGGGCGGCCGGCTACGGCGCGGCAACGACAAGTCTCGACGCGTTGTACAGAATATGGAATATTATTACACAAGACATTACAAGTAACAGACGCTGATCTTCTTAAAATATTATCTGCCTTAATTGATAGGAGAAAACGAGCCAACATTTTATTTCTTCACTATTCAAAACAAAATAATTTTCATGCAACCCCGCTTACAAAGTGTAGACACCCCGTAGACCCTTGTCGAGTCAGCGGTGGACCCCCAGTGGTCCACCTGGACCACTTTGGGAATTACTGATCTACATCATCATCATCACATCATTCCAACCATTCGAAGCCCATTGCTGGACATAGGCCTTCCCAAGAAAGGGGGAAGTTTGCCCATAATTGCCGCGCTGGGCAAGCGTGTTGGCAATCGCAGACCACAGGTCTTGCGACGGGGATGCTGCTGCCCCGGGATCATTTAAACTGCAATGAGTCGGCTTTGGTACCTCAGTCGCCTCTGACGACACCTGGTACTTGGAGAGGTACTATTCTTTGAAGATCTTAAGTATTCCACAAAAAAATATGAATCACTGGAGAGTCAAATTACAACACATTAACATAGATTGTAATAAATTTAACTTTTTATTGACAACTTTCAAGAGGTATGGTGAGTGGACAGAGACCTTTGTATGAGATCTACCTCATATGGCATTTAAATAATAAACAATGCTGGCTTCACAAGTATTGCTTACATTTATCATTAACTAACCATTTATAAACATTTCAACAGGCGGGATGGCATTGTTGTTATAGTGATTCTACCTAATTTTATCTTGTGCATTATCTTGTGTGCCCAGGACAAATATATAATGAATATTTGTGTTTGTTCTGTCTAGGGGTTGAATATGTATTTATGTATTATGCTTGTGAGTTCACTGATACCATAACACAAGTGCTTTTAGCAACTTATCAATCTGATATATTGTGTAGACTTATTATTTGTCTGAATGCAGCAAAATGAAGCATAAATTGTTCCCCCGTTCCCACATTTTGATTATATTATAATCTTCGCATAAGACAATCTAAACTTTTACGCATTTGTGACTGTAAACAAAATAACTTTTAAATGGCTTTAAAACACTATTATTTAAAATGTTATCGAGAAATCTCGAAAAAAAGTTTAAAAATAAATTAACACCGTTTTAAAGCTGTTAGAATAATAGTATTATAATGATTTGACAAGTTTATATTAGAAAATATTATATAGAATGCAGAAATATAACAACATATTGATTTCTGATATCTAAATGTTTCATATTTTCTGTTAGTTTCGGATAATTTCATTAGCCCAGTGACTTTCAATGTTGTTTTCAAACAACTTTAACAAACTGGAAACAGTCACCAAACACATTTAAAATGTCATAATATTCGACAGTCAAATAAAAACAAACTTACTTGCATTTATAATGCAACTTCTTTATAATTCTATCTGAATCAATGTAAAATTTTATCCTCAGATTCAGTTAAAGGACCAGAACATCTCAGATACATTGTGCAGTCAACACATAATAATAAGTAATCCTTACTAATAAAATCACAATCAAACATTTATTCATACTACCAAGAATATTGCAGGTATTAAAATTTACTGTAATAAGCACACCTTTGTATATAATAAGTAGATATTTTCTTTTTACATACACACTTAATTTGTATAAATACAATTAACAAGAATTGTAACAACTTACCTTGCGCAACATTTGACTGATACCATCAAGATCTGGTTCTATTTCTGGTATATGTGGGGCCTCATTGTAGTCTCCACACACTGCAATTAAAAGAACAAAGTGTTATCAAGGTAACATGTGTACCTAAGTCTATGTGACCAGTGTAGTGGGAGGAAAGCTAGCCTCTTTAAATTAATATACCCTTTAAATAAAATCTATAAAATAAGACTTAATACTATACTTATTAATTGTTCCTACATTCCATTTATATTTTTAAGTTGATCTTTCATAATACTTTCCAGCACCAATGACCACTGCTCTATGAGGGTAATTAATATACACTTACCCTCTTCGTCATTAGGCATGGGTGGCGGGGGCATCTCTCCTACAACTATATATCGTTCATCAACATCATCAACTTTGCCAGTAACTTCTACGAGATCCTTAATAATATCTGCCTTAGAGCACCAACTATTCTCAGCCATGATAGCAATTAACGGTCAGTAGTTGTAGTAGTAGTAGTAGTAGAGGCCACCAGACAAAACGGATATTTCGTAGACAAGCAAACTAAACTTGTCTAAATATGCTCTCCAACGTTTTTGCGCTAAAATATATGCAGACTTTCCAAAAATATTCTAAGAATTCAAATATAAAAACTGACAGTTAACAATTTTTATATAAGGGTAACAATTATATTGGTACACATGCGCAATGTGCGCTACGGCCTACGTCTGGTGCAGTCTATATCTATATGCACCTTCTTAGTACAAACAATGACAGACAAATAAGATATATAAATTAGACACTACCTGTCATAACCTTATAGATGAAAAAATATCGAAGTTATCAACTGTTACTCAATATCAAGTCATTTTAAATAGTTGCTACATTGTAAACACTAATTTAGAATTACTTTAAAGGTTTATGTATAGAAAATGGCTGGTTAATCGCTAATATTATCTATATTTGCTAGAAAAAAAACAAGTTTGTACCGCCTGAAGCCTGAGAAAAAATGAACCCGGAATATACTAAAGTAGTTGCATACTTTTATAAAAATACGTATCTTTAAGGCCACTCTGTGGATAAAGAATCCGTCTAAGATTTATCCGGTTAACATTATATAAAACACAAAAGTCTACGTTCCTATAAATTAATATCGTTTGCAAAGTTTCGACAGATTCGTGTAGATTGATCTAATAATTGATGTACGGTGGGCAACAGTACACCCTACTTAAATCTGTCAAATGTTTACAGTCTATTTTGAACTCAATTTCGTGCAATGTTGTTTAATATCGATTGCAAATTTTGATACTTTTGGGTAGGCTGATCTGTAGCTGTGTGTACTCGATTAGATTTTCAATGTTTCTGAAACCATTTGACAATGACATAACATTCTAATTTACATTCATTCAGTCATTCACTCAAGTAAATACTTCAAAGCTGAGCACAAAAATTTAGGGCTTCATTGTTCTTGTTATTTCCATTTTTAAAATAGAATTAGTGAGAATATGAAAGTTCGTTGTTGTGTTAAGAACTAAAATTTGTTATATATTCATTTTATATTATCAATTCAATGGCCGATGATAAGCAAACAGATGATGCGTCTGCATCAGACAATGTAAAGGCAGACTGTGATACCAAAGAAAATGGGGACATTGGCAAAACAGACAAAGTTAAAGGTACGTAATCTTAAATAATTGATTTTTAAATTGTTTTATTAAATCTTTAAAAAGATCAGCCCTTTGCTTTTTTCGTTTTTTAAAACTAAAAAATAAAAAATATATATATTTAAAAATATTTACATCTCCACGACTCTTGTTTATCTTTCAACAGTAAATTTAATACTACAATTTAGTGAGTCTTTGGTTACAAATTAAGAATTGATTGTTTATATTTATAATGATAACTTACAGTTGATATCCTGTTGAAAGCGACAGGCAATGCTCCAATTATGAAGAAAAAGAAATGGGCCGTTGATGCTGAAAAGCCTATCGGGTGGATTATGGAGTTTGTGAAAAAGTATCTTAAGTTGGAGCAGGATGAGAAACTGGTATTGTACATAATTTTTATACATGATTTGATAACTGTGGAACAGAGTTATTATTATCTATATAAGTGTAGGAATAAGATGCATGGATCAATTCTTTTCCCTGCGCTGCATAGCCAAAAAGTGCCTTGTGAATGAAAGAGTCAAAAGGTCTATTGCACTTTTATCGACTTGGAAAGGGCTTATGATTCGGTTTTGCGAAATGAACTGGAAGATTGTGTCTGTAAATGGGGTGAATGACTGTCTGATTCAGGCATTCCAATCCCTTTATAAGGATTGTGCTGCTTCCATTAGAATAAATGGTGCCTACACTGAATGGTTAAACATCCATAGAGGTGTCAGACGGATATGATGCATTGGTTATTCAGCTTATTAATTGACAACTGTCTTGTTTGATTTAAAAGCCAGTAAATGTGGATTAAGCTTAAATGAGTTACTCATCAAATGTCTTTACGCTGATGATCTAGTAGTCTTAGCATCATCAGCTAAGAGTTGCAAGTGATGGTAATAATTTTGCAAGCTTCATATAAAAGGTATAAAAGTAAATGTCAGTAATACGAAAGTGATGGTTGAAATGAAGGAAAATATGACAAATTGTGAAATTATGATTGATGACATGAAAGTTTAACAAGTGAAAGCTGGAAATAGTGCTAATGGAACCTTACATGCTTTTATGGCCTGCCAAAATAGCATAACTAGCTGTTCATAGAGGTTTGTTGGTTCCAACATTGCCATATGGTAGTGAATGCTGGGTATGGCAGACGAAGCACAATACATATGAAGTAGAATAAATGCTGTTGAAATTAGAGCACTTTGAAGTATGTGTGGTGCGAGTCTGAGAGATAGATTAAAGAATAGTGTTATAAGAGATCAATGTGGTGTAAAACATGATGTTGTGACAGAGAAAGGAATGTTGTAATGGTTTGAAATGCAGAAAGGATGGATGAAAGTATAATGACTGCACAAATATATAGAGTAGAAGTGAATGGAAGAGAAAAATTAAGAAATACAATTTTTAGTTTCAGGTAGTAATTGATTATGGTACAAAATGGCTATTTTGGTACAAAAGTATGTGTCTGTTAAACATTTGCAGCTTAAATCAGGCAACCATATTTTTGAACTAATTAAATTAAACATGTTAATAGTCTAATTTTTATCTTGGAAAAGCTCCTACAGGACACACTATAAAAGAAAGTAAAGTATTGACTGTTAGTGTTAGTTTGTGTAAATAGTTTGATATTTTAAAATGAGTAGTTGTAATAACTGAATTTATTTTCTCATTTCAGTTTCTCTATGTCAACCAAACTTTTGCACCCTCTCCAGACCAAATAGTGAAGAACTTATATGAATGTTTCGGTACAGATGGCAAGCTGGTGTTACATTATTGTAAAAGTCAAGCTTGGGGCTGAAGGGCCACAAATCTTAGTTAGATACTATATAATATTTTGTAAATAATATATTTTTAATTTTTATAGGAAAGACTTTACATATGTCGGCCCTGTTGCCTGTCTAAAGTATTCTGCCTAATAAACGACTTGCTAATATTTGCAACTTTATCTGTCTGAATGTAATTGTTATTGAAAGAATTTGATAATCATGTGAAAAGAAAACAAAATAACAGATTTTGACACACCAACCAGATACTTAAAAGCCATGTAAAAACTAATAGGATTGTTATGCTGTGTCTTACTTTAGCAACTTAAACACTTGGCAAATATTTCAAGATTTTTGAAGTTTTTTTGTTTTCATTTATATATGACTCAAAAGTCATCTAAATGCTTTCTAAAAGTATAAATATTGAATACAACGACAAGCAACTATATTATTTGTACATACGCTTATAATTCCTTTAAGTTTAATAAGTTAATGCCAAATTTATTTATTTAAGTCCAGTTTTTCATATTTCAGGGATACTAATTACATTATAATCCTATTGTTTTTTATTTGCTTTGTTGCGAGTATAAAATATGTTTATAGCAATAGATATAGATAAAGTATAAATGGAAATGAACAATGTATTAATTGATTAATATAAAAATTACAAATCAGACTACAGGTTATTTTTCAGGTGGAATTAGGCCAAGGCCTCGTATCTTACTTTAATTTCTAGAGAGCAAGATCCATGCGGTTAGCACTACCTCAATAGTGATATTTCAACATTAACACTGATGAGAACATGTAGTATATGCCACGACGAAAAGTGAACATTAGTCTTGTATTAAATAAAATTGATTAAATTTGAAATTAATTTATTGCTTGCCCATACCGACGACATTAAAAAAATAAACAAAATGAGTTGTTATGTCCTAATGGAAACGGAAATTGTTAAGTATACGTTTTCAATATAGTCGTCTTATCTTTTTGCAGCAGCTGATGTTTCCTCCGATTCTTATGATTTTGTGATCTTCTCAAGGTACAACTCAGTAATTTTTTCCGTGGCTATCGAGGGAGCAACGCACTGTAGACTGAGAGAACGTATATCTTAACATAAAGACGAAGGTGAATTTACACAGATAGATGTTCGAGCGATAACCGAACGCACAGGTGCGGTCGGATTTAAGTTCTCTTTTATCTGTTCTGGTATCTGTTCGCAGGTAAAATTGACCATAGGGTTGCTCATTAATGAGCCTTCGCTACTCCTCCGATGACGCTCGAATTAAAGTCTGAGTAGCACAGCATTAGGTTCTCCAAAATAAAAAGAAAGAAATGAAAGTATCGGTCGGGATGCACCGAATTTATTTCAGGCCTACTTTTTGTAAGATATTTGAATCAATGTTTTCTTTTTAAAAATAATATTCACACTCGATTTTTAAGTTTAAAGAAGAAATACCTTCATAATTACACGATTGCGAGGCAAATTAAGAAAGATAAAATAAAATGAGTGATAGAAAAATACAAATTTATTAAATAAATCAATTTCAATACACGTGACCATTATCAGTAGGTACCACTTATATCAGTTCTGTACCTACAGTTGCCATTTGCTATTTTCTGTCTCCTCCGCCACTGCTTACAAATTCTTTGCTGGTCGTCTTTGTGGGTAAGTTATCTAGAATAAAAAGATCTGTTAGACACGTTTGAAGTAAAAGGCAGCTGTAGCTGAGTATTTGAGAGTGATCGCCGCTTGTTTTCGCGGGGGAGCTTGAACGTGCTTTACTGTGCTTTATATTTTGATTAGTTTCTAGATTTTAAAGTTACGTAATTCTTTAAAAAAATATATGTATAGCTTTGATAATTTGATCAGCTGTCTAAGAACAAACTCTTTAATAGACGAAGTGATTCATGAGTGATGAATTTATAATTCAATTAATTATTTATTCACACAAATGTGACAAGAGCTGTAAAAACAAAAATAAGCGAATAGAATAGAGCGCTACCGACTGGAACGATATTAAGACATTCTTTTGTATTTCGCTTTTTAATCTGTTTCTGTTTGGTCATTTTGTGATATATCTTTATACATTTCGAATTAAGAAATAAAGTAGCTATCTGATTACTATAGGACTTCAGCTCTGCCTAATAAACATTTTGGAAGGCCCTTTACACATATCTTTGCAGCGAGTTGCTCGGAAAAATAAAATACGTCACCAAGAAGCATACTGATAAACAGACACACTTGCGAAATTACAATATTGTTATGGACATTACATGATGTAGAACTTATTATTACACATGAGGTAGACCTCATACAAAGGGTCGTCTGCATTGGTACCGCACTTTCACTCTCTACCGTCAAATAGCAGTTCGTGTTGTTGTGTTCTGCAATGGTAGCAGTGAAATTACTGGGTAAATATGACATAGTGTCTTCAGTTCACAGGGTTGGCGACACGCTAGTGGTGACACGAGAATTTATAAGCTGCGGTTACCATCAAACGGACCTTGCTTGCGGATTTGCTGACTTCGTAATATAATAAAAAAAATGGACGATATTTATTACCGCCGGGCGCAGGCGGCCGGCAGCACTTGGTCCCGTTGGGCGAGTTCTTGCCGGCCGGCGCCCGCGCACCGTCGCACGGGCAGCACGAGTGCACGCTACTACGGGATGTGTCCATCGCTTCTATCTTCTCCACCTGTTAACAAAAATACCACTTATATCATCATCAACATCATTCCAGTCCACTGTTGGAATTTAACCCATAATTGACAGCGTGTTGGCAAACGCAGAGCGCAGCTCTCGCGACGGAGATGTTGCTGCCCAAATCTCTCTGTGCATGAGCTGCACTGTTTCTGACGGATATATATCGCCATCTGTCGGTTGCGATATCTTAGTCGTGTCTTATGACACCTGGTACAGGGGAAGTTACTATTCTACTCACCTCCATTTTCTAATCTACTAGCGATCCGAACAAATGAGGATAAAAAATGGTTATTGTGGGTTATCTCTAATCATTATCATCAAACCAGCCGATGGAAGTCCACTGCAACATGGGCCACCCCAAGAAATAAAATTCGCTTATAATTGCCGGAAAAGCGTGTTGGCAATCGCAGAGCACAGCGTCAACATCACAGGGTATCGCAGACCGTAACTTCGCGATGGAGATTCTGATCCATACCCGCCCTGTGCATTTGAGCTGCATTGCTTTGGGCGGATACACCGACATCTATCAGTTTTGATAGCTTAGTCGCCTCATACGGTACTATTCAACTCTACATTTTTAAACGCGGTGGAATATATCAGCAGTAGGTAGTTGCTTGTGGGAACGCATTTCAAGTAGGGTGATATATCGCTAACCTTAGATGGAGCAGCGGGAATCTTGTACTGTCGGTCACCCGCAGCTCTTTGCACAGGTTTCTCCGAAAGCGGCAGTTTCAATTCCTCCTGCAATGTTTTCGGAGACTCCGCGACGGACCTATAACTTGCCGGCGGCTGCTCTTTCCTTACGTATTGCTGGAACGAGTGAGTGACATGATACTTTATTTATAGCAAATTTCATTTCCAAAGCTAGCGAGGTATTGCGTATATAATAATAAATTCCCTCAACATCTCATACATTGACCTGACTCCGTGGTAAGTCGCTTAAAGCACTTGTGTTACGAATGCCAGACAACAGAGGAATCACAAATATACTACTTAAATACATATATTTGATACCAATACTCAGAACAAACACAAATATTATCATATATACATATTTGCTCCGAAAATTTTGGGAATCGAACCCACGACCCCTGGTGCACAAGACAGGATCACTACCATCTGCGCCATCGGGCCCGTCAATATAATCGTCACTAGCAGCACTCCGCAGTATTATCCATGTAGTTCAATTTCCCTTAAGAATATAATGTAACTCAACTCTATCAAAATACAGGAAGATTCACCTCAGGCATACGCCAGACGATAATGCTGCCAGCGGCGCAGCAGCTCACCACAAATCTACCGTCGGGGCTGAACCGGCAGCACGTGACGGCGCCCGCGTGTCCGAGACCCATGTGCGTGTATATCCCTTCTTGGTATTTCCACAGCTGAAAGATTGAAAGTAAGAATACATAATACTTCTCCTGAGGGCGGATCGAACATAGAGCTCCTATGCAAACTGGACTGAAAGACCCTGGGATACTGTAAATCTAGTGATGTAAAAAATGTAAGACATAGAAAATGCAAGAATATACCCCCCTCAGGAGCGGATTAAGAATCTGAGTCCTGTACTAATTAGGGGGCTTAGCAAATTTAGTCTAATGGTTTATGTCGTATTGGGATAATAAGAACTAAAATTCAAACTCAAATATATAATAGGTAATTCTGCCTATCCCTGTTGTTGCATTAAAGCAATACAAGCGCCATCTGTCGATTTCAGTATAAAAGTTGATGTCTATGGTGCCTGGTACAGAAGGAGGTATCCTTTTGACTTTGCTGGTACTTCAGAATAATATTTACTTATATCTACATTGACCTGACTCTGAGATAAATAGCTTAAAGCACTTATGTAACGGATCATCAAATAATAGAGGAATTACAAATATTAATATGTACTTTTATACATCCATCATCCATAGAACACCCAGATACAGAACAAACCCAAATGTTCATAAATGATTGTCCAGTGTGCGGACTCGTTTTACCTTTACTATTTGATCGTTGCCACCAGTGACGAAGTTTTCACCATTTTGTGTGATGTGCAGACCGTTAATAGCGCCTACTTTACTCGCTTCAAGCTGGAATAAATAAACATCTCTATAGCTTACATTTTATAGCCAGAATATTATACGAGTATAGAAAATAGGTTGACGAATTTAAACCGGTTAGGGCCCCCGGCACGATGTCTAAGTTCTGAAAGTTTTTTTGTAATTTGACATATTTTTCATTCAGCTCATGTTTGTTTAAATATTCCTAGTGTAGTTGCTTTGCGATTTACCTAGCTGACTGTTCGTTTAAGCAATTAAAATTCAGGGTGTTGATTGGGCTATATTTAAAGACCTCTTGCAGCCCATACATACGCATCTTGGTTGCGAAATAATATATTGAAATTTGTCGTGAGGTTTTGGCAAAAAAGTATAGTACCTCCCACTGCACGTGGTGTCGTAAGAGGTGACTAAGGTGCCAGAACAGACTATTTATCCATCTGACACAGTGCTGCTCAAATGCACAGGGCGGGGATAGGCAGCAGCATCCCCATCAAGAAAGCTGCGATCTGCGATTGCCGACACGTTTACTCAGCGCAGTTATGGGCAAAGAACCTCCTTTCAGGTCTATGTCTAGCAGCGGACCACGGACAATGGCTGGTATGATGATATAATGAAATTCAGATATAGATTAGTTTATTAACCTCCAAAAATAATTTCTACACAGATGGATACAGACGAGAGATATATTTTATTGGCCTTGAAACTATTTCATTAGCACACCGTCAGCCGTCGTAATCTTAGGTTCAAATCGCGTTCCCGGAACTGCAAACTTAGTAGTAGACTCTATTTAGATTCAGGTTAGCCATATATATATAACATACAGACTTTCTCATTATAATATTAACCCAGTGTTTCCACTACCTCCTTCACCCTTCAATCGGAATGCTGTAATTTGAGCACGGTTGTTTGATGGTAGAAATATCTGAAATCATCACTATTATCATATCACTCCAAGACAGAAGGTTTTTTGCCCATGATTGCCGCACGGGGGAAGCGTGTTGGCAATGGCAGAGCCTGTGCATATGAGGTACACTATTGCGGATCTGTCGGTTCTGGTAACTTAGTCGACTCTTACGACACCTCGTACCATGCTACTCTGCCGGTACTTAACGACATCATTGTCACAGGACCTGTAAAACGTCCTTTGCTAAATAAATGCGTCCACAAGAAATCGGAAATTTTACTCACAACTTCCACATGATTTCGGGTGGATAAACTGAGGGAGGTACTGTTCTACTGCGCCGGTCCCCGAACCATGTGAAATGCAGACAATAATTTGAGTAGGATCAGTAGATGCACAGTCATACCTCCCTGGCCAGATTGCCGCTGCCTGTCTCCCAATAGGCTACGCGGCGGTCCGTCCCGCCTGTCAGTAGTTGGCAGCCGATCGGCTCGAAGCACACGCACATGAATAGAGTGTTGGCATACATCACTTGACGACGAGATAGCGAGCTGGTGATATTCAGGTGCAATTATTTTATTGATGGCCCGATGGCGCAGATAGTAGTGACCCTGTCTTGTGCGCCAAGGGTCGTGGGCTTCATCCCCACCCAGGACAAATATTAACATGATGATATTTATGTTTGTTCTGTGTCTGGGTGTTAAATATATGTTTTTAAGTAGAATATCTGTGATACTGTTGTGTGATCTGTAACACAAGTGCTTTAAGCGACTTATCACTAGAGCCAGTCAATTTATGAAATGATGTGAACACTAGGGTCATTTCTTGCTTGCATCGCTATCGCGAAGCTTTGGTCAACCACGTGATTTCGCAGATCTTCCCTTTTCACAAACTTACCAACACCTGGCCTTAGTTAAATATCATTTATTTTTGTATTCCCACAACATTTCACACATTAACCTGATTCCGTGATAAGTCGCTTAAAGCACTTGTGTTACGGGCATCAGACATCAGAGGAATCACAAATAAACTTCTAAAATACATATATTTAACGCCGAGACACAGAACAAACAAATATTATCACATAAATATTTGTCCTGGGTGGGGATCAAGGCCATGACCCTTGGCTCACAAGACAGGATCACTACTATCTGCGCCATCGGGAAAGAACGCCATTGAACTGTGTAATCTAAGTTTATTATAAATTACCCAGGAATTTGCCTGTCTAACACTCAACCCTGGTACACAAAGAAGAAATTATTTCACTAAATAACATCTTACCAATGTATTTGAATTAACTGGAACTAGTTTAAGCTGAAATAACTTTGAATGCATAATGATTAACCCCGCCCCGCCGTTTCACCCGCATTTTCCCTTTCCCGTAAGAATATGAAAAAAAAACATAGTTAATGTTACTCGTTAATAACGTAACCATCTTTAATTATTTAGTAAAGGAGTTTTTGAAATCAGTGCATTACATGTTTGAGCTTATTTATTGTTTATACAAAGATCGAGAAATACCTTTTAAATATTTTCATTTTGTAGTAGATTGCTATTTCTTTTTAGAAATATAATATAAGCCTATATTACTCCAGCATCCACGTCGCGTAAGCTGCGCTCTGCGATTGCCAACACGCATGCCCACAGCGCGGCAATTATAAACAAAATTTCCCTTTTCTTGGGGAGGCCTGTGTCCAGCAGTGGACTTTAAATGGCTGGTATGATGATGATAACTCGAATCGGCTTAGATGTTTTTGAAAATATTTTTGACTTTTTATAATATCTTACATTAAATCCCATATGATGCACGAGCCGTCAGTCCCCGCGCTGACCGCTTCAGTATTATTTGGTGACACCTGTATCGCTGACACTGGACTTTTGTGCTCCTTTAGCACCTTTTTGAGGCTCTGACACTCCGGCTTGATATCCCACACGCGCACCTATGTATATGGACACGTTTTTGTTCCGGAGAGCATAATGCGAGACTACTTTAAAGTCAACTCCTACGCCACCGAAGGGATGGGCGAAGTCGCTTATATTTGATCTACCTGGTGTCGAATTGCACCTGCCTACTGGCAGTAGAACCACAGGCTGTCTCTGGTCTCTATCTCTGTCTCTCACTCGAGGGCGTCTCTGAGGCAGGCGAGGTCTTGCTTCAGAGACGCACTTGAGTGGCCGTTAACGTTCGTAAATGTCCCAGTAGAGATGTTTGCAAAAATAGTAGACTGATAACAGTTGGTTATCGCTAGAGGTGATACGGACCCTAAAACCTAATTAATTTCAAGATTAATACTTGCTATGTCATCATGATGCCGATATCGATCATATCGGCATGCGGATTCGAAACACTCTTGGTTCATTTAATAGTTTAATAGTTCATTTAATTCGTGTCTCTAGCTTGAGAGAGGATTTGAACCCCACCTATGAAAATATATATGTGATAAACATATGTTTGTCCTTTATTCAGGGTTTATGCGCATGTATAATATGTTATTTTGTGGTTAAATACAAAATTTCATTTACATACATACATCACGCCTGTGTGCCATAACTTGGCATACGACTCTCGTTTCCCCTACTCGCATTAGTCCTTTCATACACGCTCGTTTTTTCTTGGTACATCTGACCTGACTCTTCTTTAATACCTCTTTTACCGGGTTAATACGCTTAGATTATCCTATACCAACTCTTCCATTCACTTCTGTTTTATATATTTGCGCAGTCATTCTACTTTTATCCATTCTGCCTATCAATCTCAATTCAAAAATCCTATCTCTATTGTAACAATATCACCTTTTCCACAACATTGATCATTAAATGCGAACAATTAAGTTCACAATTGACTGTGCAATTTTGACAGGTTCTGTAAGATGATCTGTTTCGTTTTGTTCATACAGCAACAGATCAAGCTACCCAAATCTGTCATAACTTCGCAATCGATATTACTCTATAAATACGAGCCATTAAGTTCAAAATGGATTGTAAGAATTTGACAGATTTGGCGCGGTTGATCTATTGCTTACCGTACATTGGGCGGCTTTGTCGTGGGTAAACATTAACACATGAATTAAATTTGAATGAATTGAATTAGTTCTCAAAATATATATTTTTTTATTAGTTCTCAATCTTGAAGAACCTCACCTGCCCTTCACAGCCACCTGATATAAGGGTACGTCCATCTTCTGTCATGTCTAAAGCAGAAGTCCCTTTGTTGTGAGTGTTGAAGATGCAGTATATGAGCCGACCAGTAAGCGGGGTGAATGCCCGGATGTTACCATCATTCCAGCCTGCCAGATAATAGTAAAATATTGTACGCGAGAAATATCATTTTATTAAATACCACACCCCTAGACTGCAACAACTAAAAGTTGTAATTTTATATATCTTCTGAAATTATCGCGAATGATCACATTTTGATCCATGATTCACATACTTATTCGGAAACAAAACTTTTCTGAACATGCTGTCTGTTGAAATCTTCCTGAAGGAATTAGACGTTTCATTTAAATTAGCGAATAAATCGCGGTAATTCTAGAACTGAGAAAAAGGCTTTTGTTTAATAATAATGAATTCCCACAACATCTCATACATTGACCTGACTCAGTGGTAAGTCGCTTAAGGCACTTGTGTTATGGATGCCATAAAACAGAGAAATTACATATATGTAGTATATTTAAAATGAAATACATATATTTAACACGAAAACATAGAACAAACACAAATATCATCATATATATTACGTAACACAAGTGCCGTGAGGTACCGGCAGAGTAGAATAGTACCTCCCTCTTTACCAGGTATTGTTAGAGGCGACTAAGGTACCAGAACCGAAAAAATGGCGGAATATCCACCTGAGATAGTGTAGCTCAAATGCATAGGGTGGGGTTGGGCAGCAGCATCCCCGTTGCGAAAACTACACTGCGATTGCCAACACGCTTGCCCAGCGCGGCAATTGTAGGCAAAATTCCCCCTACTTGGTGAGACTTATGTCCAGCAGCAGACTTGCAATGGCTGTAATGATGATGATGATGAAGTTACTTATTCGGAGTCTGAGTATCGTATGATATAACTAACGTATAACGATGAAGTTATCATATCGAGTTCAGGGGACGTCAAAAGGCATGACTAGTTATTGGGAACCAATGTCCAATAGCATCAATTCTATAAGTACCTCTCCCTCTCAGTACAGTTCAGGCTCACTCAAACAATTACTACCTGCCCCTCGAGTGATAACCGGAAACAATCAGGCATCAAATCGAGTTAATGTTGAATGAGTGAGTTGGGAAGCTTTCAGTTGGGTAAAACAAAAACGTTATGCCCATGGTCTCGGCTTTTGCAGTCCTGAAAACCCACCAACCTACATTCGAATACAATTACAACCCGCGTGAAGGATCCTAATTAGTGCCACTTTTTCACCCATGAAGAAGGCCAGTGGCAAGTTATGAGGGCTTACAAAAATTGCTGATAATAAAGATTCTAACCGGACACGATGGACTTGCCGTCGCTGGAAAACAGCACAGCGGAGCAGGTGAAGTTGGGGACGAGGATCCGAAGCAACTCCTGGCACGTCTCCAGGGCCCAAACGCGCACGTCACCAGCGCCAGCGGTCGCGAACACTCCTGACATCCCTCTATTCGGAAGAAAATTAACGGGAAAATCGAACTGATTCACAAAACTGATTACTATTTCTGGTGTATAAATCCGAAGCGGTTTTTTGACCCTTAACTAGTAAAATATCGATCGTTCGGTCTTTTGATTAAATTAAAAATCCAAGTCTATCACAGAGAAACCAAAGCACAAATAATTTCGAGATTAAAAGTCGTCTGTGTGTTAATCCAATATCTCTTGTGAAAATTCGCTCATGATGACTTAGTTAACAATTATAACCCCGAGCAAACAAAAACATAATTTATTAACCTGGGAAAAGCAACATCGTTGATCGCACACCGATGGCAGGTGACCACGAGCGTGGGTGTGAAGGTGTGAATATTGATGGCGTATATCTCGCTGGTGCGCGTGCCGGCTAGTAGCAGCCTCCTGTCCCCGCGGAAGGCTGGCGACTCCATCAGCTCTAGGGAGGTTATGCTGCCGGCTACCTTCGTAGTTTTGAGCTGAAACGCAACTCGAGGTAAAGATCAGAGTCATGTTTTTTTGACGGGCCCATTTTATCTTGTGTGCCAAAAATAGATGGGTTCGATTGACCCGCCCAGGACAAATATTTGAATATTTGTCTTTGTAATATTATAATATAAATATATGATGTATATTTGTATTTGTACTGTGTATAAATATTATTTATATTTGTGTGACACATATGTATTTAAGTATTATAATTTAAATTCCGATTTTCTGATGTCCGTAACACAAGTGCATTAAGGACTTATCACAGAATCAGGTTTAATTAGAAGATTTTGTAGGAATTTATTATTCCTCATGCCTGCCATTGGAAGTCTACTGCTGGATAAAGGGCTCGCCAAGAAAGGACGTTTTTTGCCCATAATTGCCGCGCTGGGTAAGCGTGTAGGCAATCGCAGCGCGCAGTTTTCGCGACAGGGATGCTGCTGCCCATTACCGCCCTGTGCATTTGGGTAACACTGTTTCGGATGGATATACCGCCATCTGCCGGTTCTGGTACCTCAATCGCTACGACACCTGGTGCAGTGGGAGGTACTATTCTACTATGCCGGTACCGCACGGCAAAATTCATTATTACTATATTATTATTTGTATTTGTTTTGTATTTGGGCGTTAAGTGTAATATATTAAACATATGATATATGTAATTTTTCTATTGCTTGATGTTCGCGTGTAACGCTAGTACTTTAAGCGATTTCAAACTATGAGATGCGGTGTGGGCTTTTTAAAATTATAACAATTATTTACCAAACAGTAAGCAATTATGTAACGTGGGGTGTAACTTGATTGAATGATCTGAAATAACGTTGTTAGACTCACAGCTTTGAAGTAAGGTTTGGTCGGGTCAACTATTTTTCCCTTAGGGAACTCTCCCTTCCAGTTGATTTCGTCAAGCAGGTCCACAGTGCCGTCACCAGAGCCAACTATGAGACAACCATCTTCCATAATCAATATGGACTCTATTCCTAAAACATAAAAAGAGACTTTAAAACTAGACTGTTGCAGTTGAGGTCTGTTTCTTCTCATGCAAAGAAGGCGAAACAAACAATATCAAACAGTCTTGAATTAGTCACCGAATGGGTAATGGCTGATCATTCCCGTATTAATAATTTTGGTGGAAATATAGCAGTAAACGATGACAGTTATGATAAATTAACTAATTATTTTTATCAGTATACGGAGGCTTTACTTTATTGAAGAGATAGGTATTTTACATGAGGTAGACCTCGTACAAAAGTTCGCTTGGATTGGTACATCACTCTGATCTATTACTACTACATGAGGTAGACCTACACGCCACAAAGATCGCCTGCATTGGTACCTCATTCTCACCTATTTCTACCGCCAAACAGCAGAGTTCGCATTGCTGTGTTCCGGCCTCGGATGAGAGAGGCAGTGAATTTATTGGGTAATATTGCATAATATCCTCAAGTATCAAGGTTGGTAGGTAACGCGTTAGTGATACTCTTGTGATATTACGAGAGTCTACAGGAAACAGTGACGCTTACTATCACGCGAAATGTATTCTTTTTTTTCTACCTAGTGACTAGGTAAAAATAAAATAAACTAGGTCCTAGTCTAATAAAAAAATATATTAATAACTTGCTGCGCCCGCGACTTCATCTGCGTGGAATAGTTTTTTTTGGGTACCATACCTTTTTACCTTAACTTACATAGACTTTAAATGTCATGTTTATTTATATCGAATCAATGGCTTGAAAAATAAGTTTCAAGTTTCTAACTCTAAAAATAGCAATACTTCCATACAACTTTTCATCCTCTAGACCTCTCACAACCCTTTTTTCGAATTCAAAAATACCGTATGTCCTTTCTCAGGGTCTAAAGATTGTCTGTGCCAAATTTCATCGAAATCGGTTGAGAGGTTTAAGCGGGAAAGCGTAACAGACGGACAGACAGACTGACAGACTTTCGCAATTATAATCTACACTAATATTATAAAGAGGAACGATTTGTATTTTTGTATGTAACGAATAAATTTAAAAAGTACTGGACCGATTTTAATAATTCATTTTTCATTAGAAAGCCACATTATTACTGAATAATATAGGTTATATTTAGTACTAGATTACTATAGAAATCTGTAGAAATTCCTATTAAAACCAATCTAAGGTGTAAAAAAATCGCATCTCTTCGCATCGCATACGCTGCGATAGGACATGATGATAGGACAAAAAAATGTTCGAAAATATTATAGAATATATCTATATCTAAAAAAAACTTCCCGAGACCATATGTCTAACTATTATAGCTAAGTCACTATAAGTATTTTTTACATTAAACAAATTGATAGAAATGCCGGTAAAAATCAGAGCGTGGTATCCATACCATTTATAAATTTTTATCAAAATAAATAATTTCACACCGCCACAGAGCGCATCGACGAGAGCAATTGTTTATGGCACTTTCTCGAGCAGGATCTCCTGAAAATCAATACGCTTTGTTGCCACCTACAAATACCACAGCCACCGTAGTGTAGAGGGAGGCTTTAAAATAAGCACATAATTTTTTATAATTTAGTGATTCCTGGTCGTTTTAATGAGCATGCTTATAACTTAAATATATGTACCTATTTATGTCTATCCATGCGAAGCCGCGACGGGCCGCTAGTATTATATATAGAAGGGATTTACCGAAATGTGAAAAGTGGATCTGCGATATTATCTTGCATAACATGCACTTGCATAAGCGGTGTCACTAACCTTGACTGTAGCAGACAGCCTCCGGTTTCCTGCCTTTCTTCCACGGCCCGCACTTGGCGAGACAACCTAGCAGTGAAGGCTTGCAGTCTGCCACAGACATCGTTGGCTCCGGCGGGTAGTTGATAGAGAACTTTATCATGTCTCCAGTCCTGTATATGTGGGAAGAAAACAAAGTTTAGAGTTGTGTCGATCCCTAAGAAGTCGCAAAGGTTTATGTCTACAAGTTAATTGAAAGAATTGTCGGACTACAAAAAAAGTGATAAAAAAATACTTTACTTTACTAATACTGTTACCATCCATCATTTATAAAACACAAAGTATGACGCTATCCCCCGGTTTTTAATATTACAGTGGACCCGCGGTAGTCCGACAAACATTTTGCAGGGCAGTGTCGAACTATCGAATTCTTCGGATTATAGAGTACTGCCTAAGACGCCCTATAGTCCGGAATTTATTACAAAAAAGTACCTTGTCATCCGACAAATTACAGATCCAATGATAAGATTCTTTATACATATTATATATACATATATGCAGTGCAGAACATGTCGGATTACAGGGGGCGTCGGATTAGACAGGAGCGTTGTATTTACATAAGGTAGACCTCTTACAATGGTCACCTATATTGGGACCTCACTCTCATCAATTTGTATCGCCAAATAGCAGTGTTCGCATTGCTGTTTGGAGCTTTTAAGTGTAAGAGAGGCAGTAAAATTACTGGGTAAATGTGACATCGTATCTCAGTTTACAGGGTTGACGACACGCTAGTGATATTCTTGTAATGACACAAGCGTGTGAAGGTTGCGGTCACAATTACCAATAAGCGGACCGTATACCTGTTTGCTGACTTCATTATATAAAAAAATATATATGAAATATATATAATAGCACATATTACTAATTAAACTTAGCCGGCAGAGCAGAATAGTAGCTTCCATTGTATCGTACGTGTCGGAAAAGGCGACTAAGGTACCAGAACCAATAAATGGCGGTATATCCATCCGAGACAATGCAGCTCAAATGCACAGGACGGGGATGGGCAGCAGAATTCCCGTCGGGAAAGTTGCGTTCTGCGATTGCCAACACGCTTGTTGGGGCCTATTTCCAGCGGTGTGCTTTCAGTGATTGGTATGATGATGATGATGATTGTATCACGGGTCGTACTGTAATATGTAGGCAACACTATCCCCGGCGCGAAGCTTCGTTCTGCGATTGCCAGCACGGCTATCCAGCAATGGGGAAATATTTCCCAAAATAATATAAACCTTGAGACCTGTATGCAATATAGGGCGTCGTACGACTGATATAATGACTAGGAATTAAACTTAAAAAGTGATATTTGCATTTGCAATATCAGCTGAATAGAAGCTAACTATTCAAGAAATTATGATGATGAAGTCCATTAAGCAATATCATTAGCCTCCCTCTGTACCAGGTATCGTAAGAGGCGTCTTAGGTACCGGAACAGACAGATGGCAGTATATCCATCCGAAATAACCTAAATACCACAGGACGGGGGTGGGCAGCAGCATCCTCGCCGCGGAGTTGTGCCTGCAATTGCCACCACGCCTGTCTAGCGTGGCATTTAAGGGCACAAAACCCCATATGTCTAGTAGTGGACTTTCTATGGTTGATGAAGTTACTTATATCATATATGGAATCGAAGAAAATCTGTTGATTTACTTACGTCGTCCCCGCGTAACCGTAAGTGTCATCGGCACTTATAGCGATGCAGCGAACGCTGCGGCGTAGCTTGCCTAACGACACGTCTACTACATCCAGGTTCTTGGATTCCGCCCTAATGTTCCACACTCGAAGGTTGGCTAGGGATTAATGGATAACATCTCTGTATTGACAATACAGATTTGTTGTAACAACAAATCTGTATTGTCTTTACAGGTTATTAAGAATAGTACATCCTAAATGTCATCCGTATTGTGCTGACCTCACCCTCTCGTTCGGTGGCGCTTCAGTCCAGCATTAGGTTCGTTCGAAAAAAAGAAAAAAAAAACGTATTGTGCCTTATGCGCGACTAAACCATGTTATATTTTCTGACAATAATTGTGTCAACGCTACGCCCTATAAAGTTGCGTTTAGTACGTTTACTTTATAGGACGTGGCTAGTCTAAATAAATATACCCAAAACTCATATTGATTTATGGAATTTAGAGGACTTCAAGGGAAGACTGCCTTATATAAAATCTCTCCAAACGAGCAATAAATATAAGGTTTTATAAAATATTAGTGTAAAGGTGTAAATTCTCAGGAAGGAGTTACATGCCAACAGCCAGCTGATCCTCATCACTCCAATAACACTTCGTACCAGGGTTCTTAAGATTTTAGGTACCATTTTAATAGAAAAATGTCTTTCCGTCGACCCATCTGGTACAGGCTATTAATAATGTGACGACATCGTGTGACTACTTGAGTTCCCCACAAAACATTGGGCTGCAGAAAGCCGACAAAAACTGATATTTTGGATTAGGTACTTACAATCCCCTCCAGTAACAAAAGAGTTAATCCTCCTGTTCAGAGTGGTGAGCGTCATTGCGTCGCCGGTGGTCAGTTTGGAAGCGGCTGCCGTGCCAGTCGCTGCTCCCGCAACGCAATCCCAAAGAACGACGCAGCCGTCGTCACGGCCACCCAGCGAGATCATGTACCGTTCGTCTGATGAGAATGCGAGTGCTTCAACTCGGACCTATTAAAATAACTATGAAATATCAAAGGAGTATTTTGTTTGGTTTTATTAAAGAATGCTAGGTAACTATTACTTTGTATTGTGATTGGTCGAGTCGAGGTGATTATTACAAGCATACGGTCCGCTTGGTGATACACGTGACCGCAGCCTATAGATACTTGTGTCATCACAAAGATATCACTAGTGTGTCGCCAATCTTGTGAACTAAAGATACAATGTCAGATTTACCCAGTAATTTCACTGCCTCTCCTACCCTTCTAGCCGGAACACAGCAATGCGAACCAAAGCAAACGACATTAGTAAGAGATCTACGACTTACTTCACATTAACTACCACTTAATCTATTCTACTATCGTCTTATTGAATCCTTACCAATTCATTGCCCTGAATTCGGGGATACTATCACCTCTACACCGACGATTTACAAATCTATTTCCAAACTGTTTCGTTCGTCAACTGTTTTCAACATTGTATAGCAATTGTAAATCGTGTGCTTAGTAATTAAAGGTTTGAAATGACGGGTTGAATTTCTCATAGTTGTTGTGACCAATATGGCTTGTATTTTTATTTTTATAGCTTATTCTAATGGTAAGGTAAAGAGGCAACAAGGACCAAAACAGACAGAAGAGATGAGATGAGATGAGAGAGCAGCTAAAATGCACAGGGCGGGGATGGGCAGCAGCATCCCTGCCGCGATACTTGCGCTCGGCGATTACCAACACGCTTGCCCAGCGCGGCAATTATGGGCATAAACCTCCTTTCTGGTAGATGCTTATGTCCAGCAGTGGACTTCCAATGGCTGGTATGATGATGATGATTCTAATGGTACTACAATTTCACTACAGTAACATGACGTGGATATTTGCAGAGGACACAGCTATTATGTTAGTCCTAAATTGTTCGCACTGGTGTAATATAAATATCCACATTTATTCTGTAGATAAAGAAAAAAAACTAGGTACATGTGCAGGGAGATAATAGTCTTTAAAATGTACGAGATTATGTTCCTATATAGGTACCCACGGAACCTCTGGTAGGCGAGTCCAGCCCGAACTTATCCGGTTTTTGGGTAAAATAACTTTTTGTAATGTTTATTCCCACTAACCTTATGCAGCTCATGGCTGCCAAGTAAGCTCTTCTTCTTGAAGTCCCACAGTTTCGCAGCAGCTTTGAATCCGATGTGGTTTATCTGGCCCGAGCCGACGAAGGTGCCCTTGGGCGACACGGCCACAGTAGACACGCTGTTCGAGTGACCGCTCAAGAAGTACATTTTCTTCGTCTTCCACTCTTGGATACAGACTTTATTACCCATCGGATAAACGATATGCTGGCAGTCGGGGTGAACTTTTAGACCACGTATAGCAGATCCTATTAGAAACATATTCAAATGCTAATTTTTTATAACGACAATCAGAAAATTTGTTATTCATAATGATTTTTATGTAAAACTCTGCCACCTGAGGTCCAGGCAGTATATTGTCACGCTGGGAACATTATCGCCTTATTACATTTATAATGGCACCTATCTATTCTCATAGAATGTATTCTAATCTGCTGAGGCTGCATGGTACCACCTATGACCAACACTGGATATCTTATACCTGATATGATGACTTTAAAGTTAGAATCTAACTAGGTATATATAATTTAACTGTAGTATCTTTGTTTATCTTTGGTTTCCGTTACAAGAGAGAAATCCATTCAATGCAACCAGAACAATATTTTAATAATGTCTAATTAATCTATGTATATATAATTGTTTCCTTTCTGAAAATAATTTACTGCATAACTAGGTATGTATAGTACTTACCATCAAACCCAATAATAGAATATGTTTCTAAATTCTTCACATCCATGTTTATTCAGAGCAGACACAATTACAAGAATGTAAAACTTGTACATGCAAAAAAAAGTAGTGACTGAGTTTACAAGCATCAGTTTTGATGGTTGCTAGGCAGATGCCAAATAACACTAACAATGTAACCTAGACAACCAAACAAAATAGATTTTTTAATAATTTATCATTAAACATTTTAATAACAAATTCAATGTAAAAAGCTTAACAGCTTAGGGATGCTTACATTTTCTTTAATTAAATTAACATCAAATATGAATGTCCATTACATTGTTACGATCAAAATAGCAAAAGCACTTAATATATAATGCCGTGAGGTACCAGCAGAGTAAAATAGTACCTCCCTCTGTACTAGGTGTTGTACAAAGGAGACTTAGGAACCAGAACCGACAGATGGTGGTATAGGTATACATCTGAGACAGTGTAGCTTAAATGAATAGGGTGGGGATGGGCAGCAACATCCCCGTCACAAAAGCTGAGCTTTCAGACTGCCAATATGCTTGCCAGCACAGCAATTATGGGCATATTCCCCCTAAGCCTATGTGTAGCAGTGGACGTCTAATGACTGGTATAATGATATCTAGATATTTAAATTATACTACTATCAGTGTTCCAAAACATAAGAAATAAAACAAATCACAAAAAAACACAAGCATTATTTATTTAGTATCAGACAGCATCTAACATAAATAATACAGTAAAAATCAGAAAACAGTTAAACATTAACCTAGTTTTATATTAGCTTTATTATTAGGGAAGTGGCATTTACAAGGCAATTTTTAGTAGTTGCTGAGTGAAACCCAAATACATACATTGCAAGTACCACTAATGATAGTTATGCATTGCCATTTTTGTCAAATTCAGTTTATTTTATCCCTCTTGGTATGTTTAATTTTTTTTGATAGCACAAGCTTTCCGGAAGCCCTTTATCTTCACTGTAGGCAAATATCCAATCTTAACTCAAAAGAAAAAAGGAATAAATTAAAGTGTATGATTGAAATCATTTCCTGCCAAGGTACTTTCTTCTAATTCTTTTTGCTTGATTATCAATTTGGTCTTTAGCCACCTCAGCTAAACGCAGAGATTCATTTATCATGTACTGCTTTACAATTGATAAAAATTCTGAAAGCTGTAACCAAAAGACAATTACCATAAATCGATAAATAAACACATCTTCAGTCTTAGTTAAGTTTAAATAAGCTAAAATAGCCTAAATTCTAGGACACAGCCTGAAAAATTGATACTGGCTTAACATACATTAAGCTGATATAAATTTATCTGATATTTTTTAATTCATCTCATGTAGAAAAAAACCTGACATAAGCTCGAGCTCTATTCCAAGACTATTGGGAGAAATATAATCTCACCAATAATTCGTCTTCTTTTTTTCCAATTTGTACATACGCGCATTGCTTTGCGTGGCTTTTGTGTTCAACCCATGGGTCATCATTGGCTTCCCAGCCGTCTAATTCTTTCCCACAAAGGAAACATTTAGCGGCATCTGCATCTTCCTCGCAAGTAGCAACCGAGTAGAAGCCAGCTTCAGCCATATTACGCACATTACATTTTTCCTTATCACTAAATGGCCAGTTCTTGAAACTCTTGATTCTTTCGTCTACTAAATATAGCGGCGAGCTCTGCATATTTATTTTCACCAAATTGTAAGATAAGCTTAGAAACTGTTCTTTTCTGACTGCGAAAGCTGTTAATGTTTTGAAAATTTAAAATTGACAGTAGTATTATTTGACATATGCATTCCGTATTGCACTATTAGACATGGTAACAAGGATTATAATGAAATCTTTTTTAATCTGTTGAAATAATCGGATAACGTAGGAAGACAGATAACAATATGTAATTAAATAAAGGTAAAGAAAAGTATGCTTTAAAATTACCATTTAAATAAAATTTAAATATTCTTTTTGGCTATACTGTATATGTACCAATTTAATTGTATAATTTTGTGTGTAGTTTGTATTTCTGTAAACAAAAAATTATTTACTTTTATTTTTCTCAAAAAGCTTGGATCTACGACTGTTGAAAAAAACAATATGTAGTCATTCATTCAAAGCAAAACATCGATTCATTCATTCATATTTCTTTCTCTTTCTATGGTTTTGTTTCATTCAAACACTGTTGGTATTTCAACCAATCACAAAGTGGACCACTTTCGATTATTCGAAAGAATTCTATCGAGTAGAGCAAGCAATGTCTTCTGCAATTTGACCCGCGACGAGTCTTTTTTCGTCATTATTTCTGAAATAGAATAGATTATTAATATTGCATAAATACAGTAATTTTATATACCTCGTAACAATAAGTAATTAAAGTGTACAAATATAAAAATCTGTGTTCTTCCAATATACCCTAATAAACGAACCGAAGTGCCTAACTAAAGCTATCTTTTGTTATTTCTGATTATCTAGCGTCTTTCAATTGTTTTTGTCAAGTGTTTTGTGTCTTCACGCAAGTCTTGCGATGGTCCGAGCTGTTTTCTAGCATTGTCCAGTCGAAGACAGTATTTTGGTAAGTGTTTATTTTAGTTGCATATTAACTTTCACAAATTTTATCTCTGTTATAATTTAATATACTTTCATCGTTGTTATAATTTAATTATTATTGTGATATATCTCCAGACGTGTGTCAACTAAATAGAAATTTTAATTGTCTATAGACATCGATATATTTAAAAAATTAACATCAACTAAACTGTGATCATTACTTATTATTTACATAATCTAATATTCCATTGTCTATTTATTCTTCCTGAAATACAGATATGTAATGTCTACATATTGTAACTTGTTATTTGTGTGACTAGCACAACTACTTTTAGATTATAAGAAAATATAGTGAATAACTTACAAAATTCTATGCTTTTATGTATTACAAGCTCATTTAACCTACATTGATAGTGTCTACAATTATTATTAAGCTACATGTCAACAAAGAGAGTGTTATTA
Organism: Heortia vitessoides; assembly: GCA_020976665.1. NCBI lineage: Eukaryota > Metazoa > Arthropoda > Insecta > Lepidoptera > Crambidae > Heortia > Heortia vitessoides. The sequence goes on from JACJUM010004390.1 coordinate 17,975,456, forward strand.
TAATAGATATAGTTATATAGCCACATACTGTATAATTTTATTGGCAATTACTGATAATTATGTAGTCACATACTGATGGACACTGGAAATAACGAAGTAATATCACAAAAACAATATTCTACCTTTTTGTTTGACAAGTCTATTTAAGTTATATTGAAATTAATCATTTATCTATGATATTCTATGTAATTTGCATTCTATAGACAGTATTAAAATATTACTAAAAGAACAATCATTCATCTATCTAAGTAACTGAAATTGAGTATAAAACTGAAATAGATTTGGCAGTCAGGGATGTCTAGCTCAAAACCATGTCATTCATTAAGTGATTAGACTGAAATGAATAGTTTTCTGAAATATTTCAACCGGATTTTCTAAGCTGACTGAATTTGGAATCTATTTCACAGTTGGCCTTTACTGTCCATCATATCAAAAATCTTTCAAGTTGCAGATTGGGAATGACATTCAGAATTTTATGGTTCCTGTAATGGTATGCTGCGAAGGTTGATAGGCCTTTGAGTATTACATTTAAATAATATTTAGGAGCTGCAATTATTATAAACATCTAAATAAATTATATACAATATATATTTAATATTTGATAAGAATTGAGGGTTAAATGGAAAAAAAAAGTTATTATACTGTGTTATTAAGTACAGAATGAGAAAATGTATTAGTTACACAGTTTTGACACATATCATGGTCATTATAGCTTACAACTTTGCATCTTGTGTAGAATCAACTTACAATAATACCACATTAATAAGTGAAATTAGCTGTGTGGTAGAGGTGACCTAGGTATTACTATCTAAATCAGGGTAGCTCAAATGCACAGGGTGGAAATGGGTAGCAGCATCTTTGGGGCGAAAGCTGCGCCTGCGCTATTTGCCAACGCGGTTGCCCAGTGTGGCAATTATTGGCAAAATTCCCCCTTTCTTGGGGAGGCCTTTATCTTGCAGTGAAATTCCAATGACTGTAATGATGGATATGTGAAATATAATAATGAAAACTAAAATAATATTGATAAATATTAATAAATGTTATCATTATTATCTCTGACGATTAACCAGTTCATACTAATCATACTACTACTAAGGACTGTAATCCTACATAATCCTTTGTCTAAATCTCGATCCATCAGCATTATGTTATAGCATAAATTTAGGTAAATATTCTATTTTCTTTAATCAATTTCGACTATATGTTCTCTATATTACCGAGTCAAAATGTTCTACGGGATGGTACCTAAGCGTCATCGGAGCCTATACAAAGATATTACTAGTGCGTCGGCAACCTTATGACCTTGCCTAGTGATTTACCAGCGGTATTCACCATTCGAATCGAAACACAACGAAACGATACGGTATGTTGCCGGTAGAAAAAGGTGGTAGGTAGGAGAGGGTGGTATCAGCAGATGATCCTAGTGAGAGGTCTACCTCTAGTATAATTTTTCACCTATTTTCGAGCATTGTTAGACCAGACTGATGAAAAGATCGTACTGCGCGGGAAAGTCATAGCCCTGTCTTGCTTTAAGTTGATTTTCGCGAGTCTAAAGGCCAGTCGCCTTAACTATATTTATACTCGTCTCTGTTTTTAAATAAAATATTCGATACTAAAAGTATTACAGAGAAAACAAAATAGTCAGTTGTTGATACAATGTCATTGGTATATGTTGGTATTGAACACAATTTTAGTTTATAAAATCAGATATATAGACTGATTTTCGATTTTTCATCAGAAAATAGTCTAAAGGCAATATTGAGCGCGTTGTACGTGACTTATCCTAAGCTCTCCCTTTTTTTGGAGTTACTCTTTCGTATCGTATATAATAAAAAGGCCCTAAAATCAAAACTTAAACCGTGTGGCACTGGCAGAGTAGGTACCGAAAAAGGTACACTAAAGTTCCAAAACTGACAGTTGGCGGTGGTGGCGGTGCATAGGGTGGTGATCGGCAGCAGCATTCCTGTCGTAGCTACGTTCTGCGATTGCTAATACGCTTGATATAATTATGGGCAGAATTCCCCCTTCCTTGGGAAGTTCTATATCCAACAGTGGACTTTTTACCGTTGTTTTAATGATAAGAAAGTTGGTTTTATCGTAGCCATATTCAGTACTACTTACGGCACCTGGTACAAAGGGAAGTACTATTTATTCTACTCCGTTGGTACTCTGTGTGCCGCCAAGCAAAGTAAGTTTAATGTCTGAGAGATAGAAATATACTGTCGCGATTTTTTTTTATTAATTAAAAGGAATAATTCTTTCATACATAGTTTTTGAATAACTTAAACCGTTTATGTAGCGCATGCGACGAAAGACCTCAAATGTGAATAATTTTTCTCGTTTTTGCAACATTTCTCACTGACGCTTCGCTCCTTTTGGTCTCAGCGTAATGTTATATAGCCTAAAGCCTTCCTCTATAAATGGACTATCCAACAAAAAGAATTATACAAATCGGACCAGTAGATCCTGTGATTAGCGCGTTTAAACAAACAAACAAACTCTTCCGTTTTATAATATTAGTATAGATTAGTATAGATTTACGCGCACTCATGAGAAACTTTCATACATATTTTGTTTTTATCTTTAAACCATTAATTTAGAAGTGTATTTTGCACTCGCCATTCCTAAAAATATAAAGGGCTTTTAAATATAGTACTGCACGGAAGACACAAACAGTCGCTCGTTTAATATATTTTTGCAGATAAATATCTACTGAAATATTTAGTAACATTATATTTGTTGGCAAGTGCCAAGTTTGTAGTTAATATTCGAAGGTCGCAGTGTCGAAAATAGTCATTTTGTTCGGTGATTCAATGCTCCTTACGATACCGTTAAGTGACTCGGTGTCAGAAATATCACGGGTGATCTTGATTTGTCAAGGTGCGATGTACCCATTACACAAAATTACAATATAATTTTATCTGGGGTTATATTAAACTTCGGACAAGGACCCGTTTTAAACAACCGAAGTTTCGTTCCATTTGAAATTTTGTTTAATGGAGATACGTTTTTTTCATCGATCTTTGAAGTGTTTTTCAGATCGCTGTTAAAAGGCTGATATTGGTTTTGGTTGTAGCCTCAAGGATAGCAAACAGTTCAGACAATAAAGCAGCTATTGAGCCGTAATACTATTTGTATTCAAAGTATAATAATACATACAAATGTTTCTAGAAGTGGATGTAATGTTTATCATCTTAAAAAAGTACAGTCTTACAGTGCTGTGAGTTTCTGTATAATTTTTTAAATAAAAAATAACATTAACATCATCGTACTCTTTGGGAGGAGTAAGTTATTTGCAGTGTTATTTTTCTTAATACACGTCATTTATTTTATGATTATCAGGATTTATTTTTTTTATATGCCTTAAAAATACGACTGCTATAAAAGAAATTCCCATTGGTAATGCTAGTTTAAAAATCAATTAAATAGAAGCTTATCGAATACATAACAGTTGACTCGATATTTTATAATGATTTAAAAAACACTTTTTCCCACACAAATCGGATATCCTAAATCACATCTTCACGTAAGAAAAGACACGGGCCACAACTAGTTATAGCTTCTCATAAATGTGTAACGATTAACGCAAAAAAATATTCTTTAATGCCGTTAAAGAAGTCTTCATTATAGCATTACCGCCATAGAGACTTGGTCCCCTAGGTACGCCAGTTCAGAGCCCCCTAGACTAATGACACGAGCGGTCAGACAAAATTACTGTGTTTACCCAGGAATATTGAACATATGGATCTGTATATCCAAATTGATAATAATATTTTATACGCTGGTTGACAGGGCCAGTTGCTCATCCGGTAGTGTTTCTATCTTGTACGCGAAAGGTCGTAGATTCTATCCCTACCTAGGGTATGACCCATATTTTTTTGAATATTTGTGTTACTTCTGAGTCTAGGCGTTAGATATGTATTTTAAGTATTATATCTGCGATTCCTCTGTTACCTCGAAGTAAGGTCCAAGGTATGTAATGTTGTGTGTTAATTATTTAGAGAGAATATATTAGAAAAATAAATGTATGTAATCATGTTCGGTTTCATTTGTAGCCGTTATCCAACTTATTTTTTTTTAATATTTGACTAGCAATTCGAATTCTTACGAGTGTAGAATGCATATATGAGTCTTCGGAAAGATTTCTATAAATTCATAAATTATAAATGTGTATGAATGAATCTTCCAGAAGAAATCCTTTCATTTATATTAAAATCGTTACCATAATTCCTTAAGTGGCTCCGTACATTTTGAAATTTAGTCATGGTTATCAAAGTGCATAGCATCTCTCGAAATATTTAACGAGAGTATATCTACTCTCAATAATACTAAAAAAAACAATTTTAGATATCCTAACACATCCAAATCTTTTGTCGGTTTCTTATTTCAATCAATCATTATCAATACAGTTATTTCATTCGAAATTCGATAGAACACAATCCAATATAAGAATTTCTCCCCTAGAGGTCAATTTTAAATTGCAAAGGCAGAAGTAAGAAGTAAGTTGTGTTGTATAAAAATGTAAACGTGACAAGCATACAGAACAATATTAGTTGTTAACAGAAAATTGCAGATTTGTAGAAATGTAGCGTTTTAAATGTGGCGGGGACTGAAGGGTTTGATTACTTAGAGACCTGTGTTGAGTAAAAGGCTAACAACCACCCTCTCGATTGATTCGGGTTACCGACACTGTTCACATTTGAATGACCTCATGCATCGGTTCGTATACCTTCTAGATTAGCTGGCTTAAGCTAAGGAATACGATATTTGATTCTTATTTTTTAAATCTTATTAATATAAACACTTCTTTACGGGCTTTTCACGGGCCTGATGGCGCAAATGGTAGTGATCCTATCTTGTGCTTCAAAAATCGTGGGTTTGATTCCCACCCAGAGCAAATATTTATATGATGATATCTGTGTTTCTTTTGTGTCTGGGTGTTAAATTTATGTATTTAAGTAGTATATTTGTGATTCCTCTATTGTCTGGCGTCCGTAATACAAGTGCTTTAAGCGACTTTCCACGGAGTCAGGTCAATGTATGAGATGTGGATTTTTTTTTAATTTAAATTTATTTATATTATGTCTTTAGACAATATGATAATTCGACACAATATTACATTAATTTTACATTAAAAATAGTAAATGAACTAATTAATTATTAATTATCTAGAAATAGAAAATCACTAATTAATTATCAATTACCTACATTCTTGAAGAGATAGCGCTTACTTTTCAGCACAATAAGAACTCAAAGAAAAAATCTAATAAGGTTTTCTGAATCTATTTAGCAACAACTTCAAATTCCTATACTTCCACTGACCAGGGACCACTTCGATATCTTTTTTGTCAACATATACCACGATGTGCGGGAAAAATTACTTACTCAATCCGGAAATTAACCTTAATCAAAATCTCAACAGTGCATTAACAATATTACTCCAACTGAAAATATAACGTTTTTAACAGAAAGTCGGATAAGTAGATTTGAATCAATGTGATTTTTTAGTGTCCGAAATCTTGACATTCGAATTATGGCATACCCTAGTTGCCGCGAGGTACCGGCAGACTAAAGTACTAGAACCGACAAATTACGGTACATATATTCGAAACAAGTCAGCTTGAATGCACAGGGCGGGGATGGACAGCAGCATCCTCGCCGCAAAAGCTGCGCTCTGATTGCCAAAACACTTGCCCAGCGCGGCAATTATGGGCAAAAACCTCCTTTCTTGGAGAGGCCTACGTCCAGCAGTGGACTTCCAATAGCTGATATGATGATGTTGATGATATGTTAAAATTCATACGCTATTGAGACTTACATTGAGATTTATATGAACTAAAACACCTTTACATGCTTTCGAACAAAACATTCAAAGAATATCTTGTGCAACTACTTTCAAGTAAACGCATAGTGTTAACTTAAAAATAGCTTTCCAATGATAACTTTTTACGCAATTCGAATCTACTTGAAGAGTTTGTTGATGTCTTGTCACGAACATGTATGTCACGTTTTTCACGCGGTGGTACCCAGGGTCGATAATATAATTAAGATTTTCAATGTAAAGTAACTATTTATTGTAAATATCATCATACTAGCCATTAGAAGTCTACGACTGGACATCTCTTAAGACAGAGGAAATATTGCCCATAATTGCCGCGCTGGGCAAGCATGTTGGCAATTGCCGACCGTAGCTATTGCAAATGGGATGTTGCTCCCCACCCCCGCTCTGTACATTTGAGCTGCTCTGTCGGTTCTGGTATCTAAGTCGTCTCTTACGACACCTGGTACAGAAGGAGGTACTATTCTACTCTGCCGTTACCCCATGACCGGGTTGTAAATGTATATTTGAATTATATATTATGTTGTGCCAAAAAGGAATTTATTATTGATGTCCATTGTAGTTTCAGAAGTCCCAGTTTGTCTCTTTCATGACATTATTGATTTGTTATCCATATTATATCAATGGAACACAAATTCACTTCCCTCTATCTGTCTTTCCATATGTATGCTTAGATCTTTATAACAATGCAGCGGATTTTTATGGGACTTTTTTAATATAGTATAAGTACGATAAAGTAAAAAAACACTAACATTTTACAGTTATCTAATGTGATATCATAAACACATTTTCTGCGCTTACATTGCAAACGCTGGCTGAATCCGACGAAATAGATCAAAATAATGTACTACAGTATTGTACACCTTAGAAGGGACTACAAAATAGTCCGCGATAGCAATGTCTATCTTAAGGATAACCCACAATAACCATTTATTTTCTTCTCAATGCACCCGTGCGAAGCCGCGGCATGTTGCTAGTAGTATTATATATGCGACTATGTCTGTCGGTTTGCTTCAGATTCGCGGATTAACTCATATAGGTCTTCTTTTGATCCCGGGTAAGTTCCCACAGGATCCGATATAATATAACGTCTTTTCTGCCGGAGTCAGGCTTTTAATACTAGATCTACAATTTATGATTCTTTTACCTGAAACTCGTTCCTTGTAAGATATGCTGTCAAATCCAACAAACGTAAGGTCCGAATGAACGTAAGGCTTCCTGGCTGTGTCTTGTCTGATAGGCACCTATATACCTATTGAAGATATATATATTTTCTATATAAACATTTTTGTCTTTTATCTACATGCTGTTTATAAAAGATAATATTGAAATATATAAAAGATAATTGTCAGCGGTAAATATATATAAATATTAAATAAAAGTGGATACAAAGCCGGAAGGTAATGGCAGAGAAAAGTAGTACCTCTATATTAGGTGACGTAAGAGACGCCTCTGTGGTACTGGAACGGACTGATGGCGGTATATCCATCCGAAACAGAGCAGCTCAATTGGATACCTCTACCCAAACCAGTGCCGGATAAGTCTATGGCCAACTTTGGGCGTTTATTGCTTATACATTGGATCATCATCACACCCACTATTTTTCTCCGTCGCTTGTGCACACCACCTGATGCAGAAGGAGGCATTTATAAGGTTTAAGAAAAATTTATTTAACTTATAAGTAATTTACATTTCACTTTCTAAGCATTACATGCAATAATTCTAATTTAACTTATGCTTATGCAAAATTCCATACATTATTTTTAAATTTTTATATTTATAAACTTTATGACGTGGTTGTTTATTAAATTTTGTACAATTTTTTTCTCTGTTATTTCTGGTGCTACCGTTCTAAGCAGGTGGTAGTACCAACGTCACCACTACTTGCTTTACTTGCAGATGATTTTCTGGTGGTCCGCGCTATCAACACATATTGCTAAGGTGTTTGTGTTCTGATTACAAACATTAAGACGTAAACCAAATATTTGTGTCGGAATCGAAGCGGGCACCATCGCGTCTAAGCCTTTTGTGTTAAACACTGCGCTAATAGGGTCGCTATTGAACCGTGACAGCTTTTAGTTTAATAATATGGTAAATTAAATTTTCGTTTAGACGAAACAATGGGCCTTTACCTCCGCTTCATAGCAAATGAACAAATACAATGAAAAATGTAGCAGTTCTCACTTCGTCGATTCGGTTCTGAGCAAACAATTTGTATTCATTTAAACATGGATCAATCGATGACCGAACTATGATCTGCTTGATACTGTTTTCTTTAAATACTTCAGTAACGTGAAATGTTAAATATTCGATCTAATGTAGCTGTTAAAGTTGTTGTTAACATGCGTGGTTATTTTATATTTCACTTAAAGTATTATAGAATTTTCTCAATATAAAACGCTCGCCTTTCTAAATATAAATTGCCCGATAGCACAAATGGTAGTGATCTTATCTTGTGCGCCAAAGGTCGTGGGTTCGATCTCCATCCAGGACAAATATTTATGTTCTATGTCTGGGTGTTAAATATATGTATTTAAGTAGTATATTTGTGTTGCCTTTGTCTGATGTCCGTAGCACACGTGCTTTAATTGACTTATCGCAGATTCAGGTCAATGTATGAATTTTTTCGGAATTTATTTATTTATTATTATTGATTTCTATTCTCAGTCTGATTATTTATGGACTAATTGCTAGAACATAATCGAGATAAAATTAGCTAATATCCTTTTCTTGAGTTCAAGCTATAATCAAAGTTAATTTAATTAAAAAACAGTTTATCAGTTAACCCGTGAAAATGTAACGAACAGACGGACAAATTCGCATTTATATTATTGTTATGAAAATAATATTGTAATATGTCTAGCTATACACAGTATAGACTCGCCTTATATTATTGTCCATCTGTATACTTCTAGGTGTTTTTGCAGCATGTTTACAATTTCCAGGTTCAGTGTCGAACTAAATGTAGATTCAGCATACCAGCTAGTCTACGATCTCGGCTGACTTAGAAATCTAAACCTAGTGCTAGAATGTGTCTCAGTTTATTTTCTCCCGGATTTCATGTAAGTAGCTCAATAAAATCTGGAGATCCTCCTTAGCATTAATGGGTCCTGTTCCCGTTAGGTACTGGCGCCTTCCGGGATAACTTGGGATAGGCCGACGATCGATGCGCGCGTCGCACTGCGGTCCGCTAACACATTGGCTTTGCAGTCTGATTTAACAAAAAACGATGGCATAAAAATAAATGTACTAAAAGGTAATATCATTTGGAATGACGTAAGGCAAGTTCAGGCTTTGGTAATGTTAAGTTTCATATCAAGGCCGCCACTTTCTTGCTGGCATATGTATAATAGCAATGTATTAACCTTGAGTCGGATCGTTCAATCGAGTATTAGATTGGATTACACAAAGCGTTCAATCTGCGATATGCGTTGGTACTTGTTCCCGCAGTAACTACTGATTGGATTTAATTAAACTTCATAATAATAAATGGCCGTGAGGTACCGGCAGAGTGGAATAGTACCTCCCCCTGTGCCAGGCGACTAAGGTACCAGAACCGATGGCGGTATATCCATCTGGAACAGTATAGCTCAAATGCAGAGGGCGGGGATGGGCAGCAGCGTTCCCTTCGAAAGCTGCGCTCTGCGATTGCCATCACGCTTGCCCAGCGCGGCTATTATGGGCCAAATTCTTTGTCCAGCAGTAGACTTCCAATGGCTGACATGATGATAATATTCAGCTCGTATATTAGATGGAACCCTCGGCTACAATTATAAACGTTTCTGCTTAAACTTAGTTTATGTCGTCACCTCCAAGAATACTTTATTGTTTAAGCCTCGACAACGCAACCAAGAGATAGATATCTTTAACATTAATAATTTTAATTAATAATAGCGTGGATGTATTGTAATGGTTTCACTCGAAAGAAGTCACGGCTAGCGGTTTGTAGATTGTTACGGAGTACTTAGCTTGTATTGGGTCTGTAAATAATAAATGCTACCCCGTGTCCGTATATGATGATATTGGAGGTAAAGTTGAAGCAAGTAGAAAACTAATCGTTTTTCATTCCGGTTTGAAACAAACGTGAAATTATGTATGTACGTATAAAGATTTTAATGCCCGCTCTCCATTTTAGATTAAGCCGATCGTACGCTAGTTCTCTGACTTCATAACATAAAAGAAAAAAGAATAGTGTAATATAGATCAGTACTTCAATTAATTTTACATCCATAGGTTACTGAACTAATCGTATTCCCTTGAGATTACCCGAATGGCTAGACATTTCTATAATGTACAAATATACATAATAATATCTAGACTTAGTTTAAACAAACGAGGACTACTTTGTTTTTACGTTTTGCTACTTTGTATTTGCCCACGTACTTCATTTAACGCTTTGCTTGACTTTGAAGACTTGAATGAGAATACGGTTTGTTTTTGATTACAACTGAACTTGAAAGCTCTGGTTAATTTAAAAGTTTGAGTCTTACTTAAAAGTATGGATAAAGGATATTATGTGGCAGCTGTGTCCTGTGTTGGTAACCAGATACGATAGTCATTTGAGGCTTCTGGGCACTCTCGCTGCTTTTTATGCGACACAGGCGGATAATGTTTAAGGACATTTTAATGTGATCAAATATTTAATAAATTATAATAAAAATATATTTCCACAACATCTCATACATTGACATGATTCGCTTAAAGCATTTGTGTTACGGACATCAGACAACAGAGTAATTACAAATATACTGCTTAAATACGTATATTTAACCTAAATAAATATTTGTCCTGGGATCGAACCCACGACTTTTGGCGTACAAGACAGGATCACTACCATCTTTGCCATTGGGCCCGGCAAAATTTGAAGATGACATCAAATTTTTCTGATAGAAAAATATTTTGTACTAATTATTAATATGGCGTTGTATGTTTCTAGTGTCATTGCGGTATTTTTAATGGTTGCTTAAATAACTACAGGTCAGCCAACTATTTCTTACGATAAACAGGGCCGTTATTTAATTAAAGAAAAAAAAAATTTTTTTGGTTCCCATTATCAAAACACACAAAAGTGCTTGATGCTTGATTGCTGCATTTATTATTTTCAGACTTAGTGCTTCTAATTGACACCAAACACTTAAGACTCTCATATAAAACATCTCATATAAAAAATCATTGACTGCCGGATACCAGTTTTTGTGCGGTAAATGTTTTCTTCGACAAAATTAACGAACACAACTGGTGAAAATTATACTGTGAAACACTTGACGGCTTTATAATAATCAGCCTGGTATGCATACACAGCAAAAACGGGGTTTCGGCCTGGGCCTGCCTTGACATTTGGTCCCCCGACGTTTTTGTGTGTTACTAATCCCTTTGAAATCGCACATGTTCAAGTTGTGACAGACTAATTGAGTAGCAAAAAGTTGTGTTCCTGCGTGTAAAGCTTTATGAGAATATGTCTTGTTCAGTTGGTTATTAAAACTAATACAAAATGACAAACATTTTTGAAGGCAACCTTTAGATATATGAAAATATTACACTTTTAAGTAAATTGAAATGCACGATCTTTGATTTGTACTTATAATATATAGCCAGAATAAGTCTAGTCAAAATATATAGTATGTTTAAAAATATCATTTTAAAAATATAAAACTTAACCTTAAGCTAAACTAAATGTTTCAGTATGATTTTCGAATTAAAAATCAATCACCTGACTTTAAGATAGTCGCTTAAAGCGACAAACATCAGGCAATAGAAGAATCACAAATATTATAATTAAATACATATATATTACACCCAGACACATAACAAATACAAATATTATCATATAAATATTTGTCCTGGGTGAGGAACAAGATAGGATCACTACCATCTGCGCCATCAGGTCCGTCCTTTGAGCTTGTTAACGTCACGAGCACTGCTCATCTTCGGAAACAGCACGCTCAATGCCTTCATTAGAAGAATCGTGATCGTCACTTAGTCAGTAATGTTTCGAAATACTCTTATAAAATAAAACATTCCTTAGAATTAATGACACTGTGACATCATTAAAGTAGATGTAGAACGCCCACTTGTGGATGGATGCCTTGTGCCTTTCCAAAGGGTATTTTTGCTTATAATTGCCGCGCTGGGCAGGCGTCTTTACAATGGCAGCGTAGATTCACGGCGGGAATGCTGCTACCCATCCTGACCCTGTTGCATTTGAGCTCACTGTTTCAGGTGGATATATCGCCATCTATCGGTTCTGATACCTCAGTCGCCTCTTACGACTCCTGGTACAGGGAAGGCTCTGTATTCTGCGGGCACCTTACGACCTAACACTGAGACACGATTCCAGTCTATTCGTTGTCATACAATTGGTTTGAATTTTCTTAACTTGATCTATGGAGTGTTCATTCAAATGTGTCAATCAATAACTATAACTCTTTGGAATGTCTGACATAATTTGTGGACAAGGTAGAAATCTGTCCTTAACATTTCAAATCAATTGATCACAATGGGTGGTAATTGGCCCTAACTATGAGTGATTACATCCCAGTTGTTAGTTTAGATGCCAAGCTTTGTTATTGTAGACATCTTCCTGAATCTATGATGAATGGTCCCGTACATTTTTCAAGGAAATCTTTATCTAAGTATATAAGAAAATATAAGCCAACATAAGAATAGCTAGCGCGATAAGTGTCAAATTAGTCTGCATGATTTGTATTTGCATTAAACATTTGCCAACAGATTTCTAACGCTGGTGTTAAACAAAATTGACGCGTATCGCATACCTTGTGACATTTCTTGTTTTCAATGTGTACTCCAAATTTTTTTCTCTGAATTTGCGACATTGGACAGGACTTTGTTTGTGCGATAATTCAACAGCACACGATATACCATCCTGTTATATCGTATATTTAATTATCCTATTATATAGTATATTTAAACTCTATATGCAAGTTATAATATTCATATTTCTCTGTATTGTGTTCCAACATTTTTTGTGATATTTTGATAGATTTGTGTATGTACCATTATTGCTCGCCTAATCTGTTATATGTATACATATTATCATCAACATCATATCAGCCATTAACTTCCACTGCTGGACATAAGGCTCACCAAGATATCTCCAACAGGACCGGTTGCATGCGCCCTGTGTCCAGCGCAATCCTGCGGTTTTAGTCAGATCGTCTGTCCATCTTGCGGGTGGACGCGCTATACACCATATATAGTCAATAATAGTGTTCTTTGAGATCGGTCTTAGCTGAGAGGTTAAACGCCCATTTTTTTAAAATGTTTTATAAATCAATTTACACTACTCTCAAAAAATGTAACTCGGAGTTAAATTGCTTAGTTACGGATAACAGACAGCAAATATAATACTTAAATAGTATGGGCGTGGGTGTATTTGTAAAAGCTTGGCCGGGGACGTCAAATTCTCTCATTGTAGAACAGCTACTCACGACTTCGTCTGCCTAGAGGTCGAGGTGATCGACCTCTAAGCAATATGACCATAATTCATAATATTTTGTATATACACTCACGATTTGCTTGAAATTCAATAGACAATTAATGTTTTCTTCATTTTAGTAATTTTAAAATAGTGGTGTGTATGCTATCTTTTCATTTATTTAATGTATAATAGAGCGTTTTGTATAAAAGAAATAGCTTTATGTATGTACTTCTTCGCCACATTCACTTTTACTATGACACATTTCACGCTTATCCTTAAACATAAACGCGTACATAAAAAAGAGTACAAATTGTTCGCGTGTTTTAAATGTTACATGATACAGTCAAAAAAAAAACGCACTGTGAAAAATTATATTAGAATTTCTCATATCGTTTCTACAATTTATCCTGTTATTTAACAAGTCGAGTTCGATTCCCACCCAGAGCAAATATTTATATGATGATATTTATGTTTGTTCTGTGTCTGTGTATTAAATATAAATATCAATGTAGTATATTTTTTATTTCTCTGTCTGACGTCCGTAACACAAGTCCTTTAACCGACTTACCACGGAGTCAGGTCAATGTATGAGATGTTGTGGGAATTTATTATTGTTATTTAACAAGTCACTTTTATAAATTTGTATGATTTAGCAGAAGTTGTGATTAAATACTATTGTTCTGAGTAAAATTAATTTTAGTGTTTTATTATTTTGACTTGCGGTCTGAAAGTTCTTCCGTAAATCGAGAAACGCCTGAGGAAATTTTTGCCTATAAGTGTCGCGCTGGGCAGTCGTGATGGTAATCGCAGAGCATAACTTCAAGACAAGCTTATTTCTGGCTGTATTATTTAAGTTGTGCTGTTTCGGATGCATGTACCGCTGTCTGTCGGTTTTTAAATCGGACCAGTGGTTACTGATATTAGCGCCTTCAAATAAACAAACTGTTCACCTTTATAATATTAGCATAGATATAATCTTTCGAACAGTAATAGTAAAAGAAGTTGAAGTTTCACGTGATTCTTAGATTTATCCTAAGGCATAATTGTGATACTACTCGGGATTTTATTATAAAACCTTACTCTATTGCCCTCGAAGGAGTTTTTTATATTTCGGAGCCTAGTAATGGTCACTACGAGATTGTACTTGTTTATTTTTTGTTTTTATCTATTATAATGTTTTTCATAGTATCTGCATAGCATTACCTCGGCAACAAATTGTTCACGGAAGAGTAGCTTGCCAAACTTCCTTGTATGTCCTTGATAGAATCATCTTTGCATACTAAACATGGTATTAAATATTACGTCTATTCAAACTATTTGTTTTTTTTTTATTTAGACATATCTTTTTTTATTAATATTACTTAGTATTACGCACTAATTTATTATTAAATTATGTTAATGGAAAATAAAAGGTACCTGTGACATACATCTCATTATTTATATTAATATTATAAATAAATAAATTCTCAACGGATCCCATTAAGTTTACCTGACTCCGAGGTAAGTAGCTTAAAGCACTTGTGTTGCGATATCACGTACCCAGATACATAAATAACACGTAGATACAGAAGAAATACAAATTTTCATCATATAAATATTTGCTCTGGGTTGAGATCGAACCCATGACATTGGCGTATAAGATAGGATCACTACCATCTGCGCTATCGTGCCATCAAAATGTGAAAGTTTGTGAGGATGTTTGTTACTCTTTTGTGTATGAACGGCTGAATGGATCTAGATTTGAACATATCCTTATGTAAATAATATCGTTTTTTATCCCAGAAAATTTAGAGCGTTCTACATTTTTTTTAAAGATCCGGATGCGACTTTTATCGTAGTCTGAGTATCGGAATTAAAGGGAAGAGTACGAATTGCGGCAGTTAGTATAACAATTTTATCTAACACTACTCTCTACGACTTTATCCGTATAGAATAGTGACTTTTGGGGGCCTATGTGACTATAGTAGCTTTCCTCGATAAATGGACTATCCATTACTGAAAGAATATTTCAAATCGGAGCAGCGGTTCCTGAGATTAGCGCGTTCAAACAAACAAACTCTTCAGCTTTATAATATTAGTATAGACTGCTCACATTTCGATCGGGTCTTATGGATTGCACATAAAAATGTCCACGCGAGCAAAGTCATTAGCCATGAGGTACCAGCAGAGTAGAATAGTACCTCCCTATGTACCAGGTGTCGTTATAGGCGACTAAGGCACCAGAACCGACGATGGTGGTATATGTACCCGAAACAGTGAAGCTCAAATGCACAGGGTGGGAATGGGCAGCATCTCCATCGCAAAAGTTACGCTCTGCGATTGCCAACGCTTGCCTAGCGCGGCAATTGTGGGCTCAAGTCCCCCTTTCTTGGAGAGGCCTATGTCCAAAAGTGAACTTTCAATGGCTGTAATGATAATGAACAAAGTCACGAGCAGTTAGTTAAAACGGCTAGTTAAAACCATAATAAAGATAATTAATTGTTTTAATATCGCGATTATCTACACTTCTAACCAGACTATCGCCCGCCAGGTAAATGGGTCGACGTGGCTATTTCCAGAGGTGTACAAATAACCTTATCTAAACCTTATTTGATTAGGACTCTCGACAATTGATTGGACCATCGAGTCCGAATAAAAATGTAAACATGGGTCCGTCAAATGTAATGAGTTTCGTCATCCGAGAGAGTCCCCATTAAACTTGATAGCATTACTGAACTTGCATGTTTAAGACCTTGTAGTAATATTCTATAGCAAAATGATAAGCAAACAATAATATGCAAAGATCCGCTCTTGAATATTAATGATTTATTTTAAGCCTTGATGACAAATCTCAGACAGTAGGAAATATTAATTTGTTGAATCGCTTTAAGCACAACAGAGAAATCACTAAATATAATACTTAAATATATAATTAACATTTAGACACCGTGAGGTACAGTCTAAGTAGAATAGTACCTACCTCTGTATCAGGTGTCTTAAGAGGCGATTAAGGTACCAGAACCGACAGATGGCGGTATATCCGCCCGAGAGACTATAGCTCAAATGCTTAAAGAGGGAATGGGCTGCAGCATCCCTGTCGCGAAAGCTGCGTTTATCTGCTACCATTGCCAACACGCTTGCCCAGCGCGTCAATTATGGGCGAAATTCCCCCTTTCTTGAGAAGGACTCAGGAGAGTTCAACTTCCAATAGCTGTAATGTCGATGATGATTCAGACACAGATGTCTGAATTTTATGTATGTATAGGTATAAACACAAATAATTATCATTTAAATATTTGTCCTGGGTGGAGATCGAACCCCACGACCGTTGGCGCACAAGGTAAGAACACCACCGAATGCGTTATCGGGCCCAGCAAAAGGAAAATTTCCACAACGGTTCAAGTAAATCTACGGATAGCATGATGGTAGTCTATTACTTTCGAGAAGGTCGTCTATCCCATCCATCACTGGACTAAATAGTTGGAGCTATTCAGACTTTATTACCCGTAAAGATTAGGGTTGCTGGATGTTTTAAACTTAACAATATTAAATGCTTAAGTATGGACTGATGTTTGTTATTCAATCATGTCAAAAGGGCTGAAAAGATTTGAACGTTACTTGGCACAGAGATAAATTATCTTCTGAAATATAGGTTACATTGTATCCAGGATAATGTGCGGCATACTTTTTCAGTGATCTCATTTTCATGAGGCCGTCAGTTCTTACGAAGATAAGTCGCGAACATATAGATTTAACTACAGCATCGCTGTATTCAACGCAAAATATGAATTATTTTTACCTTGATCATTATGATGTCCAAATATGTTCTCTATTATTTCAATAATCAAATCTACAGCACAAAACACAATAAAAGTATTTTTTGGTGAACTCAATTGTAAAATTGCTCATTGCAATTGTTACGGGTACTATATATCTTTAATCGAAGACCAGAGGTGGCATAATCTCGCTGTTTTACTCTTGTGACGGTGACGTCATCTGTGTGTATCTCCGTCCTTTTCTAAACTTAGGTTCAAAAGATAGCTTCATTATTTGATAGCCTTTTTTACTCATGGAATCTTTCTTAATGAAGAAGCTGCAGTAATATCATTAGATTTTTGAAATGTTTGTGTGTATAGTTAGTTTTTATATATACAAATATCTTCTGATCTTCTTAACTAATGAACGGGTTTTAATAAATATTTGAACACTGTGTAAAGTTTGATTTAACATTAACATATTTTTTTCACGGTAAATAAATAGGTAACCCGACAGACATTCTGTCTATTGGGTGAGCTAGTGTTATATAAGAAATAAAAACGACATTCCATTTTGGCGACATTGTACCAATTTCTTTTTTATAAGGTCAATAGGTGTTCAATGAATATTAAAATGTATATATCAAATGTTGCTAAATTAGTCCAAAAAAACAGCGATTTTTATAATTATTTTTTCTAATAATGATAAAAACTTATACACTTAAATATTTAAAGACATTTATATTTATACAATAAAAAACCTATTGGCATGCTCTCTACATACTTTTTGGCACCTATCTTTATTTCTTCACTTAAAAATGCAGACAATTGTGCCCAAACTATAAAATTTGATAATAAATGCTACATTGCTTATAAACAATTACAATTGTGTAGTTATTTAATACTTTTTTTCTGCGATTCCTATTTTTTGTTATCAGAAGTAGGCTATGTACTATTTATGCTATCCACTTACCAAATTACATCAAATAGACAGAGAATAAGGCACACGAACGAACCAGTCTCAGAAAATGTATTTATTATATTCTGAAAAGACATAATGGTAACCCTAGTAAATGTGAAATTTAATTCTAGATTACGGCTTTACACCCATGCTCAGAGCGTTATGAACTGAGAGAATTTACGATGAAATAGAGACTGCTATTATGATCTCAGACGATGAAAAACGTGGCCTTATTTGAATGTTACAAACGGCTCGTATTAACACGAGTGAAATACGAGATCAAAGAAGTTTGTTTCATTTAAACTTTACTATATAATTTATTAAATTTACGAATATAATACAGGAAGGTTGTATATTCTGTTATGTGTATGTGTATGATTCTTATAGTGTCACTCTAAAACTACTAAACCGATTTTGAAAACTCTTTCAACATGAGAAAGCTATATCTTTACTAAGTAACATTATAATATCAGCCATTGAAAGTAAACTGTAGGACAAAGGCCTTCCAATGAAAGTGCCGCGCTGGGCAAGCGTGCTGGGGATGCTGTCGCCCCCTTGAACACACACTGTTAAGGATGTGTAGTATCATCCCTCTACACCAGGTGTCGTAAAAGGCGACTAAGGCAGCAGACTCGACAGATGGCGTTATATCCGTCCAAGACACTCAAATGCATATTAGGTTGGGGATGGGCTGCAGAATCACCATAGTAAAAGCTGCGCTCTGCGATTGTCAACACGCTTGCAGAGCGCGGCAATTAAGGGCAAAATTCCCCCTTTCTTGGGGAGGCCTATATTTGTAAATGGACTAACATCCGAGGGCTGGTATGATGAATAAGTTTATCTTTTACGCAATTCTTGATTTTCATTGCATTTTTATTCTATAAATCAGTTCCATATACTTTAAAACAAAGCACTGCTACAATTTAGACGTTCAGCTATTTTGTA
The DNA here is from genome assembly GCA_020976665.1 of Heortia vitessoides. Taxonomy (NCBI): domain Eukaryota; kingdom Metazoa; phylum Arthropoda; class Insecta; order Lepidoptera; family Crambidae; genus Heortia; species Heortia vitessoides. Next base: position 17,994,373 of record JACJUM010004390.1, read on the forward strand.
GTGGCTCTAACTAAATAACGCCACTTACATTGTTTCTCTAATAGCTTCCGCCTCAGTCTCCAAGAAAGGTAAATTGGTTTAATGGAATCTTCCATACCCGACTTAAGAGGATTAGGTAAGTGCTATAGCGTTGGTACAGGAGACATGTAATGACGTCGTTAGCATTTAGTGGATCGCTCTGTTTCCATCAAGACGGGGAACGACTGAGTTCACTGTCGACTCCATGCTATACGTACTAAAGCCGATAATGGAATGTCACTTTGCTAAAGTGGATGCGTAAAGTAGGGGCACTATTGTCGCGATCGAAATGGGGAAAAGACGTGGGAATTTAGTTGCCAGTGTGGTGTCAGTTGTCGTATGCTAGTTTTGTTTTTAAAAATAATAGAAAACATTAGATTTTAGGTTTAGGATTAGGTTTTGACTAATTAAAACTAAATTATAAACTATATTCTCTAAAATTGTAATTAAAAAAGTGTATCAAAAAATTCCCTGTTGTTTGAAACATAAATATCTAGAAATTATCTATATAAATACTTAAACACGATATTCTTTTCTAAACGTAAAAAATATAGAAATTCCCACAACATCTCATAGTTAATTCGCTTAAAGCACTTATATTACAGACATCAGACAACAAAAGAATCACAAATATACTACTTAAATACATATTTTTAACACCCAGTGGCAGAACAAACATATATTATATAAATATTTGTCCTGGGTGGGGTTCGAACCCACGACCTTCAGCGCACAAGACAGGGTCTCTACCATCTGCGCCATCGGGCTCGTCGAGCCAATCTAGGATTACCTTTAACCCCCAGGCTTGTCTATACTGAATATTGTTAATTTTTGAGCCTAAATTGTCCTACTTATTTCTATCACAAATCGTCACGTGTTATTCTAAATGTAGACTTAGTTATATATAACTGTCTTATATTAATTATCCAAAAGCAGAACTTTCATAATCTGACTCGTTAGTCAATTGAAATTTATATAGTCCACGCCCAATATAGTATGAATATAATAATTAATTATCTTTGTTCTCAGTAAATTATCTATTCTCTCTGTTTCATGAGATATTCATGTAACGTCGCAGTCAAATTCACAGTTTTAATTTATTTCAATTACTTGTTTCTCTGAATTGTTCAATGATTTCAATTCAGAAATCTTATTATATTCACCTCGTAAATCTTAAATAATATTCTAAGTCAATATGTGAGTTCGTTACGCTGTCATGCGTTAATAATTACCGATGATCAAGAAATTTCATTAAGTCTCCGAGAGATTATTCATAATTTAAAAGTTATTTTGTCCATAATTGTCATGAGCAGACAGACGTTGAGACCATGATACTATTGCCCATTCCAGCTTGTTGCAATCTACCGCCATACTTGAACATGAAAGTGTGATAATAGAACATTTCTAAAACTATTTTTTATCAAGTGTTTACTCCTTTCCATGTCATTTAATATTTTATTGGCAGCCATGTGGTACTGGTAGAGTAGAATAGTACCTTAATCTGTACCAGGTGTCGTATGAGGTTGACTGAGGTTCCTGAACCGACAGATAGCGGTATATCCATCCGAAGCAGTGTACCTCAAATGCAACGGGCAGGAATTGGCAGCAGCATTCCCGTCGGAAGCTACGCTTTGCGATTGCAGTGGGCGATTTACAGCTGCTATGATGTTGATGATGTTTGTTCCTATATGCCTGGAGTCGTCGGTTTCCTCCCAGGACATCTCACCACACCTCTGTTGTTTGATATCCGTAACAAATGCTTTAAACTGGTTATCTCGGGAGTCCTATCAATATTTATATATATTGTGTGAAGTTATTTATTATGCTGTTTTAATTTGCAGTGTATTAATGATGAAACTGCTTTGGTTTGAATTGAATTGCTCAGACTTCTACTAAAGACAACGGTTAATTAATATCCTCCATTAGGTATTATTGGAACCCTTATTATTCATCAGATTTCTTGCAGTTCTTTTATCGGTGGGTTGCACAATGAACCTGTTATATATTTTGTTATAAGGTCCGGCCGGTGCCAGCAGACTAGTATTAAAGTAGGACATTCAATGAACTGTTTGTTTAAATGAATCATAACACCATATGATTGTCAGGGTCGTTGGTTCTTAGTATAAAATTGTAATTAGCAAATCTATACTCATAGAATTGCTAGTTAGGTCTATTTTAATAAAGATAATTGTCTTTGACTTTAACTTCCACTTCTAAGTAGCCTTAGACAGAGATGCAGTTGGAAGTGGCCGTGATTTCTAAAAGTAGATAGCCCACGTCTTCAGAGCACCAATTGAATGGAAACATTCGCGATAGTTTACATAACACGAAGCAAAGGTGTTGCGTAAAGGCACGACTCTTTTACTTATCAGTATTATATTGAGTCAACTTTGTTTTCTTACATTGTTACTGTTAGTATTCTGGCTAAAGTCGTTTAAAGCATTTGTGTTATGGACATCAGATGATAGAGGAACCACAAATATACTACTAAAACCATACATTTAACATCTAGAGACAGAACAAACAAAAATATCATCATATAAATATTTGTGCTGGGTGGGGATCGAACCCACGACCTTTGGCACACAAGACAGGATCACTATCACCTGCGCCATCGGGCCCATCAGTATATTTAGTCATACTTGTATGTTTTGCGATTGGTTATCGGATAGGGTCAATTTTGTTGTCATCATCAGTCGTACGGCTTAATTTTTATTAATTGCTTCCGTAGGCCTCCAAGAAATGGGAAGATAATTGTCGCGTTGGTGGTAATCACAGAGCTTAGCTTTGCGACGTGAATGCTGCTCTCCCTCTGCACTCGCACCCTGTTGCATTTGAACTATTATATCTACTATTTTTGATAAATATATCGAGCCTTTACCGCCGTCTTAGCGTAACCGACAAAACCCAAATTTTATAGGAGAAGGATATTTATAAATATTATTAAGCAATTAAATTTTAGCAATTGCTATAACTTTATAACGGTTTTCTTGGGGGGAAACGTCGACTGGGATATGTCCTTTACGGCTTTAAATACAAGTTACGGTAAAAAAAAGCATTTTCAACAAAAGTGTCGCTTACGATAATTTGGCGGTAAGGGCTCGATATTATAGTACCGCGTCTCTTATGGCACCGCGTACAGTGGAGATACTATTCGACTTTGCTGGTGCTCTGATTTTTTTAAATTCTACTCGAATTTTATATTCAACATCTGGTACTCTTGAGAAAAGGTTGCCAAAATGTCGTCTTTATATATCAAACTTCATAATTAAGTATTAACCTTATTTTTTAGATGTAATTGTAATAAGGGTAATAGATTGTATAGAATACTCGTATATTTAAAACGCCCATTAAAGCTTTTCTATCAGAATGTGGTCAACTGAAAAATTACCTAACAGATTTTCGGTAAGGCAAGGCTGAGTCATAAGAAATATTTGGTTTGTTTAATTCAACAACGGTTGGTCTAATATAGTCCAAATTTGTCCAAATTTGCAAAGGTTCAAAAAAAAATGTAAAGGTATCGTACACGTATCCGATGATAAAATATTAGCTAATACATTATGATCTGTTTTTATCCGAGAGAAGCCGGGGTGGGTTGCTAGTTTGGACTGAAAAGTACCACAAAAAAGTAGCTAGCATCACTATACAAAACACATATTTCCATTGTGTTTTGTCTAGATTTAGCATAAGCAAGAGGTTTATCGATGGGTTTGTAGTCTATTTTCAAAATTATTTATTAATCCTACAAATATTATAATCATGTATGTTTGTACAGGTGCTTGTTACGGGGACGAGAACTAGATGAAATCCGGCAAAGAGATTTAAATATACTTGGAATAACTTTCTATCTTGAACACATGTTTCTGTGAAATAGACCTAGCTTTTTATTGTTCTCTTAGGAATGGGCTAGATTTGTGCTTAGTTTAGTTCTCACGCTGAAATAGACTTCTTTCCGGAATCACAAGAGTAACTCAGGGATGAGATGTTATAAAAAGTAAAGACCTTGCGGAAAGTAAATTAATTGCTTATATTTTTAGGTATCGGAAGTTTCAGTGTTCCTTATCTACGTGATCTACGATTTATCACATTTGTATTAAGCTTTGATTTTCCTCATCACCAGTTATTTCCTCATTCGCTATCATCAGTTTTGTTTCTGTTTACATCGCTGCCCCTTGTACTCGTATATACACCGAGATAATGAAAATATCCAAGTGTATTGTGTTTTACTGCCGTAGTTTATTACGCATTCTCTTGTTCAATTGAAACGTCGCTTGTACGTTTTAGTTTTTTTAGCAATTTACTGTAGCGAAGGCCAACTGTAATAGAATTTAAATCTAGGAATTCTATGAAACCTACAGTCGTTGAAATCTTCAGAATATTTCTGACAACGATGATCTGACTAAAACTGCAGGGTCGCGCTGGATACAGGCCGCATACAACCGGGCCTCTTGGTGATTACATGGGAAGGCCTATGTCCCGCAGTGGACGTCTTATGGCTGATATCATGATAATAATTATTGTTATATATCCTTAAATAGATTTTGGTGTAAAATGGTGTTTATTTTTGTAAAATATAGAATATTATTATGAAGGGCCAGTTCATAAGTACCAAGAATAAACTAATGCGATTAAAAGCAAGCGAGCGAGGTATGCCAATGTCTAAGCAAGTGGAGATCCATAGTCTCTGCTTACCCCAATGGGATGTATAGAGAATAATTATAGATTTGACGATAACCCCTAAAATTTAACTCATGGTCCATGGTGCAATATACATAGACTAGTATGTAATAAAAATAACTGTCTATTAAAAAACTGAATGACAACGGTAATTTTTTCTATATAATTGACTTACACAAATGTACGATCTACTAATACCTTTTTATACCTATATGATTTTCCTTTCATTTCTGCGTTTCCCTATTCATAACAAGGTCTGAAAAAAAATAATGGCATGTAATCCATCGGAAGTCAGATAAACGAATTATGGCAGTTAACGACTTGGCCCAAGGCCGGTGGCTCAGGGATTTAAAAGGTTTCCGCCATTTTTACTTTGGGCTTTAATAAACTGGGATATTCGCGTGGTACAGCATTAAATGAGGTGTCGGCTTGATAATCCGACCTAGCTCAAGATAATGCGCATTATCCTGTGCCATGTATTAAATATTATGGAAATTTGTTTAGAAGATACAGTTAATAACAGGGAGAAAATAAAGTTTTTTTATGTAACAAGCTGTTCCGACAGACATTGTATACTGTCTTTACCATATATACTAAACTAGCTTTTCGCCTGCGACTTTGTCAGCAAAGTCTTTATCGCATCTACAAGGCATTCTAGTTATTCTCTAGTACTCCGAGTAAAATTGTGTGTCATTTGACAGCAAAAAAAGAGAAAAAATAAAAAGTAGTTATAGATAATTAGTAGTCTATACTTTACTCTAGACTATTAATTATTTGTCTGCCAAATTTTATACAGAACTGTTCAGCCGTTCCGACGAGAAAGAGTAATAAACATACATCCATAATATGTCCACACATCCGCACATCCTGCGGGTGAGATGAGACTGTGTCTTGCAGAGGGTAGTGATGATCAAAAGCATCCCGGTGGCAAAAGCTGCTCCCTGCGATTGCAACCACGCTTGCCCAATTGGCGATTATGGGCAACATTCCCTCTTTCTTGGGGCGGTCTATGTCTATGGCAATGGCCTATGGCAAGCCGCGAATACCAATGCCACATATATAATGAATATTTGTGAACACAAGTGCTTTAAGCTACTTACTTTTACTTCAAACTAAGGGTGCTTCAATCTTGGAGTCAGGTTAAAGTATAAGATGTTTTGTGAACTGTAAACTGTCTTGTCAGATGTACACGAGTGTAAGCTAATAAACTGCCTTGTGACAGTTTAAAAGCATGCAATATTTCTATAGATAAGAATCAATTGTGTAACAAGCGTTCATAATGGATATTTCTCGTGAGAACTCATTTACGCGTATCGCTAAAATATAATTAATTACTTTGATGTTACGCGGGTGCAAACGTTTATCACCTTATTTGATATGACGAAGAGGAAAACTCAATGTATGTTTATGTTCTGCTTGAAATTATCTTCAGTACTTCGCGCATCTAGACTAGAATTTTCTTGTAGGCATTGGTCTTGTCTATGATGATATCACATGTTGGTTATTGTTTAGTTTGCTTTACCACATAATTGTAATGGTATCAAATTACAGGTTACACAACCTATCATTCTGCATCTTTACCTATTATCCTACTATTTTTATAATATTCCTTGTAGACCAATTTTGTACGACTTTAACATAATAGAAAATTGTTTTAATTGTAATGATAGCAATTTAGGGTTTGGTGTTGTAGCTACTTAACAATAATCTACAATCTAAATGAAATTCATCATGAGATTCAACAAGTCATGGAAAGTCCACTCTTGGCCATAGGCCTCCCTAAGATAGGGAGATTTTTGCCTATAATGGCCGCGCTGGGAAGGCGTGGTAGCAATCGCAGAGCGCGTCTTCTGGAAGACGATGCTGCTGCCCATCCTCACCCAGTATTATATAAGTTGCGCTGTTTCGATAGTGAATTTAAGTATGTCAATGTTTCATTCAAGCAGTAGGCTGTGTGATGTTAATTTAATTAATTTAATGTATCTATAATGCTTAAATGATATATATAAATAAATTATACAGTGGACCCGGTAATCCGGACCCTGTCTTGTGTGTGTACTTCAGAGTTCATATATGTACATATGTATATATAATATGTATAAAGAATCTTATCATTGGATCTGTAATTTGTCGAATTACAAGGTACTCTTTTATACAAAATTCCTGACTATAGGGGGTCTTAGGCAGTAATCTATAAACCGAGAATTCGATAGTTCGATACTGCGCTACAAAATGTTTGTCGGACTACCGGCAGTCCACTGTATTTAATGGCTGTATTTACTTCTCCACCTTAACTTGAACTGTTTCAAATTTCACGGTCATCCATTTAAAGTGTATCAAATAATCATTTTACCTGGGTGAGTTATGTACGCCTAAGTTGTCCCATACCAACTCTTATATTCACTACCATTCTATATATTTGTGCAGTCATTTGTTTCTCAAAGACAGTTTTAACAGTTAGGCATGTTTACGTAAAAATCATATCACAGCAAAGTAATACCACATTTTATTGATTATAGATATTGATTAATTTAATAATTTTCAAATTGTATCACGCAAATGTTGCTTATTGCTTTGCGGCGTTGTATATTTGCATATAATATGTGTGCGTTCTTAACATACATTAGGGGTTTTCGCAATTAAGTTACGCAATTAAGCATATTCTACGGCCCACTATAATAAAAGAGGATTTTTAATACCTTCAAACTTTATGACTAAGCGTATCACTTAAGTGCCTTGAAAAAAGATTCTTATATATGTATAAAAAATTTTGATTGGATATACATAGGCCAGTGGAATATTCTAGTGTACCCCGTTCTCATATATTGACGTGGCTCCGTGGTAAGTCGCTTAAAGCACGCAAGTTGTGTTACAGACGTCAGACAACAGAGAAATCACAAATATACTACTTAAATATATATATTTAACACCCAGACACAGAACAAACACAAATGGCAACATATAAATATTTGCTCTGGGTGGGAATCGAACCCACGACCCTTGGCGCACAAGATAGGATAACACAGATGTCATCGGGCCCGTCAATGATCTATGAATCTACATGAGTTGATTGATGCTTTCTATTTGAATCATATTTTTTCATCGGCTTAAGCCTTTAGTCTTATCTACTGATGATTGTGGAGACGAAAACAACAAACCCACAGTATGCCCTTAAAGCTGTTTTAAAATTAGTATTACTTACATTTACGTTGAGTTTAAAACATTTATTATAACATAACACACATATGTCAATTATTTTTAGACCGCTACCTACAGGTAGGCCATTATAGTTAGACAGGGTGGACAAGCAAGCTTAACAGTAATAATATTCAAGTATACAAGGATATCACTGCGCGTTACAACTTTGTGACTTGAAGATATTATGTCACCGTACCCAGTAATTTATCTACCTATCAAATTAGAAAAATCCCCACTACTGTCGATTTCATTTATTTTCTATTAAATATGTAAAGATAAATCTTTCTGACCTATTTAACGCAATGCACTGCTTATACATTATGCAGAACTCTTAAATAGCACAAACAATAATATTAAATAAATAATAATAATAAATTCACACACAGCATCTCAATAATTGACCAGAATGCGAGAAGACGCTTAAAACACTTGTGTTACGGGCGTCAGACAACAGATAAATCATAAATACAGTACTTAAAAACATACTTTCAACACCCAGATACAGAACAAACACAAATATCATCATATACATATTCGTCCTGAATAGAGATAAAACCCACGACCTTTCATGGAAAAGTGGAATCACTACCATCTGCGCCATCGGGGCCGTCGATATTGATCCTATTTCCTTGAAAACATGTTGACCAATAAATGCTATATCGAATTCTCAAATAATAATAATTATTATTGCTCTCCGTGACTACAAACCCTTTAATTCGTTTGTACGGCCCGGGTAGAGAGTGCTCCTTGACCTTGACATTCGAGGGCCAGATGAGACGGGGAGGGAGGTGTTTGGAAGGGGGCGGGGGTTGGGGGATGTTCACTAGCTTTCTTTACTTGTTCGTAGTTAAGTCGTTCGTAACTTTACGCATTGCGTAATCGTGCCACGTAACGTTTTACACGCGCTGTGACTTCGCGATTCCTTATTACAATGGGGTTAGGTTCAAAATTATGTTCGTGCCTTACTCGTTACCTGAGCGGCGATTAAATTGCGATTGCTCACTGTGAAGTATTCGATGATTTGATTTCGTATTACTTTTCTGTTTCGTAACCTGGAGAAGTGAAGATATATTATTTCTTATGTGACGTCCAACTATATATATTTTATTTATTTATTTATTGAACTTAGTTGCACAAAATATTACAAAATGTACAAATGGCGGACTTAATGCCAGTTTGTATTATCTCCCAGTCAACCATTATACGAGACAGAAAAAAAATACATATAAAGTGGTGCAGACAATATATACACAAAAAATACAAACGTTATATACACACACACACATATATATATATATATATATATATATTATAGCTGTAATACATACAATTATTCTGTAGAAAATATGTACCCGTGAGGTTTGCAATGAAGTAGGAATGTTTATACTCGTTAGTATTTTCTTTATTATCATCCTCTTGTGTACTACGATCTGTCACCATATTTCGCCGTGAGGTACCAGCGGAGCTGAATAGTACCTTCGACTGCACCAGTTGTCATAAGAGGCTAAGTTACCAGAACCGTCAGATGGTGGTATATCCACTCGAAACAGTGCAGCTCAAATGCTTAGGGCGGATGGGCAGCAGCATACCTGTCGCGAAGGCTACGCTCTGCGATTGCCAACACGCTTGCCCAGCGCGGCAATTGTGGACAAAAAACTCTTCCTTGGAGAGGCATATGTTTAGCAGTGGACTTTTGATAGCTGGTATGATGATAATGATGATTTGGACATTTTGAAGTATGTTTAGCTCTCGTCAAAACATGCTCGGTATGCCTCACACGCATCCTACTTTATACTTTACATAATTAGATCCTGGACCATTTTTTGCTTAAGTCTGTTACTAGTCTGGGTTACTTTGGATACTATCAGGCGTTTCTTTGCCAAACGATTAGGATGTTTATGAATTCTTTCTTTGTATGCCTTCGTATGTTTCAAGTCTTCCTGTGTTACCTTGTAAATTTACAGATCATGGTGTAGCTGATCATTTGTGACGTACCAAGGTGCGTTGGCTACCATCCTTATTTAGTGATTTAGCGTTATATCAATTGAACAATATTTTAAATGAGTTCGTACATTCCAAGAATCTCTTGTTTCCTTGCAAATGAAATAAAGTTATATACAAGTCGTATTGTTAGACGTGGGTTCGATCCCCACCCAAGACAAATATTTATCTTATGAACATTTGTGCTTGTTCTGTTTGGGTGTAATTAAGTATTATATAATTCCTCTGTTGTCTTATATAAGTAACACAAATGCCACTTATCCTGAAGTCAGGTGTAATGACTTGAATGAGTTCTCGACATGTAAGTATGTACGCGCGTAACTTTAAAATGACTGCCACGACATTCAAATTTATACTGTTGATGTATTTTTAATTGTCAGGGCCACAATCGAGATGTTTATATGGAAAAAATATATTACCTAATAGTGTGCGGGAAGGTAGTGTTTAGGTAAGATTCCAGAAAGGCATCAAAACGCATCTTATGCGCCAAGGGTCGTGGTCTTTATATTTGTGATTCCTCAGGTGTTTGGTATCCGTAACACAAGTGATTTTTGCGTCTTACCACGGAGTCAGGTCGATGTATGAGATGTTGTGTAAATATATTATGTGTATATATATTTTTATTAGTCATAACTAGAGTTTTATGATCCTAATATAGATTTTTGGGTTGGACGGAGACATTTTGTAAAGTTTACATATCCCACATTAGTTAATGTTGTAATACAATACAAAACAGTAATGTTTGACTAGGAAGTGCTCAAGACTTCGAGATGAAGTGAATTATCCCATTTCCTTTGTGTTGTCCCTCCGCTGATATATTGCTCCTCCAGAATGATTAATATCCTCTAACTGAAATACATTATGTGCTTTTTTCCCAACGCCGCTATATTCCTACAGCGAGAATCCGAGTGGTAGCAAGTTGATCCTATGAAGTATGAGACTTTTGTTATATGTGCGTGATTTTTTACTCTCAGAATTACATTATGATGCACTTAGATGAAAGTTGAGTGCTTGACTTACTTGGTATAAGAGTATTTCTTACGTGTATTTTATTTATTTGGCTATACCGAGAAACAAACACTAGCTCGTTATTAGACGGGCTCGATGGCGCAGACGGTAGTGATCCTAACTTGTGCACCAAGAGTTCTAGGTTCGATTCCCCAGAGAAAATATTTATATGATGATATTTGCGTTTATTTTGTGTCTGGGTGTTAAATATATACATTTAAGTATTATATTTGTGATTTCTCTATTTTCTGACGTCCGTAACACAAATTATTATATAACGAATATTAATAATTATTATATATAACGATTTACCACGGAGTCGGAATGTATTTTGGCAATCATTTCGGTAGTACAAAAATATTTGGAAGGATCGGTAGCAGTTCAGGAACCTCTCGGGAATTCTGCGATTCCATTAAGTCAACTTGACCGTTTTATTTGTTTACGAAATATTATTGAATGTATTTGACCCTCGACGTTGGAATGTGTCAGACATTTTTATATTGTAACTGTAAGATTGATCTCAGCACCCAAGGTTTCTTAACTCGAATACATTGTTTATGCCAACCGTAAAATACAGTTACGTTGCAAATGAATGATCGTTCATTATATATTTGAGCCGTGAGGTACCTGCAGAGTGGAATAGTACCTCTCCCTTTACCGGGTGTCGTATGAGGCGACTATGGTATAAGAACCGATATATCCATCCAAAACAGGCTCCAATGCACAGGGCGGGATATCTGCGCTCTGCGATCGCCAATACGCTTGCCCTTTGCGGCAATTATGGGCAAAATTCTCCTGGCTTTAAGGCTACGTGCAGCAGTGGACTTCTAATGCCTGGTATAATGATGATTATCTATTTATAAATATAAATACATTCAAATGTTTGTTTGTTTAATATCAAAATAATATAATTTATATATGAGGCAATATAAAGATATATGCGGTACTTATAACAAAAATAAGCTTTTTATCGTCTGCTTTTCTGCCTATTTAATACTGGCACATAGTTGATATTATAAGACTAAGCTTAGGCTACTTTTATTATTTGTCATTCTACCAGGAATAAGAAGAACGCGAGTGAAAACGCGGGGCGCTGGTACGACTAAATAAAAATGCTAAATATTTACGGTAAGTTTCGGAGTGGGCGAATTATTGCTAAAACTTCGTCTATAATAAAGTCAACGTATTAACGATATCAGAAATAGTAATTATTCCTGGATAAAGTCCAAGCTATTTGGACTTATTTACTTATGGCTTATGCTCGTATTGACACTATAATTACAACTGTGTTGCCACAGCCATTAAATTTAATTAGAAGACGCTCAATTGTCGAAAGTTCATGTAGCGATATAGCTAAAATTAAAATGGGTATGATAAGATAGTTTGGGCATGTAGAATGGATGAATGAACGTAGAAATGCTTTTAGAACTGTTTTTACAGATTTACCTCGAAGGAAGGAAGGCAAGTAAGGTATCTCTGCAATTGCTACCACGCCTGCAAAATATATACATATAAACATAAATATATATATATCTTTATATGTATATATGCATATAAATATAATATATATATATATATATATATATATATTTATATGTATCGGTATTTTTGGAGCTAGAAACTTGGAACTTATTTTTCATGCCATTGATTCGATATAAATAAACATGACATTCACAGTTTATATAAGTTGAGGTAAAGAGGTATGGTACCCAAAAGAACTATTCCATGCGGACGAAGTCGCGGGCACAGCTAGTTATATATATATATATATATATATATATATATATATATATATATAAAGATAGTGAAGTCTCTAAGTCATATTAAATCTGTAATGATAGCAATGTTACTAATACACCTACTTGCGCAAAGTTTTCTCTAAAATAAGTCAGATTCATTCGTTTTACGTATTAAAATACAAACAGTGCCTTGCATTAAAGGGGTAATATGCCATTTTATATTATTTTTGCGTAATGTAAATTTTTTCCTGTTTTAGCCCCTCTTTTATTATTTTTTATATTATGAAGTTAACAAACAGCTTATTGACGCTCGCATCACCACATAGGTGAAATTGGGGTTCTAATGCAGACTACCTTTGTGAGAGGTCTACTTCATGTTTTTCTTGATGCTTTGCTTTATATGGCCTTAGTTACTTCAGCTATTATATCAGCTATAAGCCTTATTATATCAGCTATCTGCCAGTGAAAGTCCCATCTAAATCGGGCCAGCCGTTTAGAGATAACCTCCAACAAACAGACCGTGTATACATCCTAATGCATTTAGTTGAAGCAGTTATTTAAATATTACAAACAGACACTCCATTTATATTTCAGTAATAGTCTATACTACTAAATCATACTATTAGCGGGTGGTAGTGGTAGTGAAATCGGCGCGGACGAAAACGGTAAAGCTAGTTTTTCTAAAAAAAAAGCATCTACAACAGATGGAGTCAGCTCGTCTGCCTCGTGCTATAACAGTGGTGGTGATGTCATCAGATGATCGCTGATAATATAATTGTCAACGATTATCTATCTGTGTAATCATTGTTTGTAATCAACATGTTTTGATAGCTGTTTGTGTGCTTGATTGGCTAGTTGACTCATAAACAATACGCTAGGGAATAAATAAAGCTTATATATATTTTTTTAATGCATAGATGCTGCCCACCCCCGCTTTGAGCTGCATTGTTTTGGATGGATATACCGCCATCTGTCGGTTCAATCGCCTATTACGACGCCTTGTGCTTGGGGAAGGAACTATTCTACTCTGCCGTTACCTCACGGCTCAAAAAATTACAATTATTATACATCAGGCATCATAATTTATAATAATAAGCTCGAATATTTACGTTTTCACTACTCACAATAATGCATGCTACCAGGGGCTTGTTTTCAGCCGTTGAAAGCTAGCAACTAAGACAATGTATGTAGTAAGAACCAAAACAATTTACTATATATTTTGACGACACTTTGAGTGCTTAAACCCAAGGTTTCTACCTAACTTACCAAAGCTTAGCTTCTTTTTCCTTCACTGGAAAGATCTCTTTTCGACGGAGAGCTTAGTCTCTTCATCATACCAGCCATTGAAAGTCCACTGCTGGGCATAGACCTCTCCAAGAAAACTGCCTCGCTGGGCAAGCATTTTGGCAATCGCAGAGCTCAGCTTTTGCGACGAAAATTCTGCTGCCCATCCCCGCCCTGTGTATTTGAGCTGCACTGTTCCGGATGGATATACTGCCATATGTCGGTTTTGGTACCGTAGTCGCCTCTTACGACACCTGGTGCAGTGGAAGGTACTATTCTACTATGCCGGTACCTCACGGCAATCCAGTCTCTTATATACGTGTAATAAAACGACTAAGTTAACGGTGAAGCCTTCTATTAAATACTATATATTAATTTCACTGCCTATCTCACCTTTCAAAATGGAATACAGTAATGCAAATACGGCTATTTGTCGGTAGAAATTAGTGAGGTACCAATGCAGTCGATGTAAAATAGTTGAATATGACAAATCGGGTCAATGAACATGAAAGTAAGACACAAAAGACGGGCCTAATTCATTCAAATGTTGTTGGCTGTTATCAGCATTATTATTAGACAGGTTCCGGATTCGGTGGACGCGTGTTATCTGGTTGACGACATTTATCTTACAAGCGAATGCCGGTTACGGGCGTACGGAACTACATCGTAGGGCCGTGGTGGCAGCTGATTAGGAAGACGTAACTATAGCGTTTACATTATTTTATAATTATACTAGCGAAACGCCCTCGGCTTCGCACGAGTGTAAAGCATCATCACAACAGCCGTAAAGCGAACATAGGCATCCCCAAGAAAGGGGGAATAGGCCCATGGCCTATGCCCATCACCGCCCCATTGCATTTTTGCTACCATGCTTCGGGTGGATATGCCTTCTGTTGGTTCCGGTATCTCAGTCGTCTCTTACGACACCTGGTTCAGGGGTAGGTACTTTCTACTCTGTCGGCACCACACGGCTTATGAGAGAAAAAAGGTGATTGTGGGTAATCCCTAGATAGACATATGTCATCTAAGAATTTATTTTGATGTATCTTGGCGGGTTCAGCGAGCGTTTGCAATGTAAACATAAAAAATATGTTTATTTACATCATATTAGAAAACAAATAATCAGTGTTTTTCTACTATATTATGCATGTATTATGCATATAAACTTCCTCTTGAATCACTCTATCTATTAAAAAAAACGCATCAAATCCATTGAGTTGTTTTCAAGATCTAAGCATACATAGGTACAGACAGACAGTGGCTTAGTTTTATTTTTTGTAGTAATTTACTGGTAAGGTCACCAGAACCTGATTCCGTCCACACTGATATGACATGCGACCAAATTTAAATGTATATATATCTATACCAATAAAGAAAAGTGAGTGCGATATTCTATTGTTGTTGAAAAAAGTCTATAACCACTGCTCGTTTAAAGTTATACCGGTAGTGTATTAAAAAGTATATTTGTTGCTTTTTACAGCAAAGTTTACATTGCATTATGTATACCAAAAATGATAACCAAATTGTTCCTTATAACAAGCCATAATACTCAGTTTTATTAAATGCATCAAAGATATAATTATAACTAGTATTAACACCAGTATATTTCTAGAATACTTTATGTACAATATTAAGAAATTACTGTTTTTACATAATTAGTGTACAAGCAATCATCATAAAATTATATAATTATATCTTTAGACATACTTAATATATAGATATAAGTACTTAAATCACTCGGTCAAAGTCAGTCTGTAGTATTTGTATATGTAATACAAAAATTAACGCAACAATATACAACTGTGTTATTTAATGTAAATTATCTACAGATTAAATCTTATAGCATCAATCTGTTAAATATGAGCCAAGTTCTATTTCCTCTCCGGTAGCAAAATATATTATAATCCATTAACGTGATAACGTGATATCTCCAAAGAAAGTAGACCGTAAAATTTTCTTGTGCAAACATGTTTGCTTGTACTGCGATAACCCCACGAAGTATCACCTCTTACTACGAACTCAGTGCCTCATGCCATTCAGTGTGACATATGTAATTCAATATCAAATTGACCGAGGACGCCTCAATAGATAATCTTTTATCTGGCTATTAAATAATGAGACTTCGGTAGCGCGCGCCGGCCACTCGCCGCGCCGCTAGTTCGACCAGAACCGCCAGACCAGACATATCTCATGTCACCTCTTCACATTTAAATCCCTAATACATTCCATCGGTGACATTCGACAGCACCAGTGCAGTGGACGTGCCCCTTACAAGCGTGCTGCATAAACGAAAGTGCTCCAGTGTTGATTTTGATTTTTCCGTGATTATGTGGTGCTATGTGTTTTGGCAAACTACTCAACTCCGGTGACAGTGCCAAGATGTCTGAGGTGTGTATTTGTTTACACTGTCAATAATATTTGCAAAATTAGCTTATTATTTTTTAAGACACATAAAATAAATATTTTTTTTTATTAAAATCTAGTCAAAAAATTGAATTGATTATATTTTAGAATATTTTATAACATATGTCCATTCACTACTTATAATAAAACTACTTTTTAACGATTTAAAAGCATAAGATTATAAGCCGTGTTGCAAACAGTTGCCGCAACTTAACCAAAACGTCAGAAGAATATGTAAAAGTAAGTTAAACCGTCCTTTTAAGCCGTTAATAAATGTATTTCTTAAGATATGTTCTTTAGACCGAGTTTAAACGATAAGACATTTTTACATATGAACGCCGTTTATTATATTTTATGTACCATTCGGCAGCTATTTTAAGAGTCCCTGTTGAACGCATTAGTTGTCGTTGTTAAAGAAGTGCTAGACAAACCAGAGCTTGCAGTGGAACTCGTTTGAGCTCGTCGCGTGTTTCACGAACCCCTTTGTTTGTGATTTGTGTACACAATGTTTGTGGTGTACGCTCTATCATATTGACACAGATGTTTTCAACGTGCCTTTCTTTGTGTTGTATTGTAATCAGGTGTTTGATAACATTTTTAATTCCGCCTATTTATTTTTGCATATATTATCCGAAGTAACTGTGCCAGCGTTTGCTAGAGCTTGAAACTGTATGCAAGGTTTGTTTTATTAGATCAAAAATAATATAATTTACGTTAATTGTATTCATTCAAAGTTATTTCATTCTACACAACTGTATTTTTTTAAATTAAAACTGTGTCTAGTTGCAATGTCCAAATGCCCAAAAACAGTACCCATACATTTATAAAATATAAACGTTACAGAATATTTATATTTTGTTAGAATTTTTGTCTGTTCGAGTAACTTCTTATTGGAATAAAATATTTTTTAAACAAAATTTGATTTGGATTCTTTTCCGTAATGTCGACATCAGTGATACGAGTTTTAATGACCATATAATTATTATTAAATATGTACTTACTTAAGTTAATGATATCCGCTAGTCAATATATTTTGTCCTACGTAATTAACTGATAAGACACTATCATTTCACTGACGCGTGGTAATTATAATATCGTTATTAGATAACCGATTTATTATTCAACCACAAAATAATCAACTATAAACATTTCTTTTTATTGTCGGTTGAAATTAATGTCGAAAAGAGCGCGCGGCTTTCTAA
>JACJUM010004390.1:18012302-18051591 GCA_020976665.1 Heortia vitessoides
ATTTACAATGACATAGACCAACCAGGTCAACTGTGCCCATATATTTTCCACGATCTCAAATGCTTTAAATGGCCATCGAACTTGTTCATGCCGTATATCCGATAACAGTATCGTGGGTCACCGCGGGGGTCATTTATAATTTGCTCGTGTACTATTAAAAAAAGTTTCGACTGGTTCCCACTCGATCGCTTCTAGAAAGATGTCTTCGCTTATTTAAACAATTCGCTTAAGTACAACTTTTATGCGTTCAGAAAGGAACATTCAAAACAGTTTCTGCTTATATTCTTTTCCTTGATGATATTTTTTACCCTGTCATTACTGCGATAGGACGTTCACTGCTGGATATCAGCATCCCATGGAGATTTAGTATTGTGTCACTGAAAATCCGTGGTGGCAATCGGGCGAAGTGTCTTGGGGATGAGATTTCGTTTCCCATCTGCTCGGATAGGTGCATTTGAGCTGTTGCCGTTTAGGATGCTGCTTTCGATGTCGATAACCACTCACAGTTCTACTCTTCTAGTACATACTGCGATTATAAATCGATATATTTAGTAAACAATTTAGTTATTAATTATATGCGCAAAAGCTGCTTAAGTTTTTAACAAATGTGAGTTTGTTTTTAACGCTTTCTCACTACTACAAGATTTGCTTGAATTCAATTTTGTTTTTTGAGTTTTGAATATTCTGCTTATATTATGTATCGTTTTTTTTTTTATAAAAACTCATGCAAAAGCTACTGATTAGATTTCACTGGAACTACAACAATGTTCCTCATACGACAGAATATACGCGCGGTTTGCTTGCTCAAGATAAACCTCTCAACTTTGACGGCGCAAGCTGGAACCTTAACAATGTAGTTTGAACTCCAAATCTCTGATTGCGCTCGTATGATAGCCGAGGACGTGTGGCCGATGTAATTATATGTATTAATAACACAATCGGTAGGCATGTAGTTCGAACATTCTAGATTATCGTTATCAGTTATAACTAGCTATAAGTTTAAATAAAAGATAAAGTTGGCGGTTAGAACAATCCGTTTTGCTTTATTAAATTCTTCATGCACATAATGAATCAATTGTTCACATTGTGTTTAAGCTAGAGGAAAAATGTTTTGTCTATTGGTCTGTAAGTTTGTAAATGCTAAATTTGAAGTTATCTGAAAGGAGTTTCATAGTTTGAAAGGCTAGGCTGCAATGAAAATTTTACGTTCCAGATTGGGTATCGATTTTAGCCAGGGATTGTCATGATTTCTTAATCTGTATATATTAACATCAAATAACTTTAATCCTCGAAAATAAGAGTCCCAAAGGGAGGCGAAATAAAGTTTAATTATCATAAAATACATTTAACAAACATCCCATGCGTTAACTTACTTCGTGATAAGTCGCTTAAAGCATTCGTGTTATATACCAATATAATACTTAAATACATATTTCAATATATATACATAGAGAAAACGCAATAATTCATTAAATAAATGTATGCCTTGTGTGGGGCTCGATTCCACGACCCGTGGCGCACAAGAAAGGGACAATACTGCATCATCAACATAGCAGCCGTAGAACGTCCAATGTTAGGCACAAGTCTCCCCAAGAAAGGCAATCGGAACGCTGCTGCCCATTCCCGCAGTGTTGCATTTGAGGTACGCATCTCTGATGGATATACCGCCATTCTGGAAGCTCAGTCGCCTCTTACGACACCTAGTAAAGAGGGGGAGGTACTATTTTACTCTGTTGGTACTCAACGGATGTACCCGCACGACACTACCGAGTACGTCATCGTAAAGTGCTTTGAATGTTTACGAGATAATTCATGCCTCACGTCACTTGTATATTTATAGTTTACAAACATGTAAACATTTAATATGGTCCAGAAAATAAATGTAAATAAAAATGATTACTCTGTTTTTCGGTGACAGGTCAATATTGTTTGGTTTTGGATGTACGCCCGTGTTTTCACGATATTGTAACTTGTGAATACATGTGACGAATGAGGGAATGTTCTGGTATTTTCGTTGTCGTTTATTATTGCAAGTCCAACTATTAAATATCATCGTCATCATATCAGCCTTAGGGCGTCCGTTGCCGGACATGGCAATTATGAGCAAATTCTCCTTTTCTTGAAGAAGTCTATGCTGGACAGCATTGGAGGTGTTAAGGCGACTATGATGAAGATGCTTATGGATAGAAATATTATATTGATATCGATTCATGAGGTTTAGTCAAAGTCAAATCACGATTTTCTGTCATAGTTAATGATATTGATCAATATCATCCTAATTATATCATCCTAAATATATATGCATAAAACCTAGTACCTAAATGATGTTGTTCGATGTAAAGTTATATTTTAATAGTATGTGTGCTACTCTATCAGATACCTAAATTGAGTTAGTACATTAATATTCATCAAATTAATTACTTATGTACTGTAATTTCTTTAGTAATTACCGCATTAGATACTGTTATTTACAAATGGCTCCATAAATTATTAATATTGATTAAATAAGCATTTAATGGAATAAATAGCGCGGTGTGGGCTGTTGACGTCAACGCAAAAAACTACCGGAAATATAGGATCAATTGTAATTTTATTAGATTTAATTGTATTACAGTCTGGAAATTTCCAGTTATTTGTTTGACATTAACATTTTTTCTGTATTATAGTCGAGAAGTTAATCCTAACAAATACCTTTGAAGCCGGAACACAACTCCGAGCCACGGGAGCGTGTTAAAACAATGGCTTAACCATTTAACATTGCCAGGCCTCGCAACTAGCTTTTTCCAACCAGTGGGCGGCACATTTTAATTTTTGCGCGGCAAAAGGTTCTCGTTAACCAGGCTTACGCAACCTGGCCGCGCGCCAATCCAGCCTTTCTCGTATTGACCTTTATGCCTTTTGAAATACGGCCCTCTTTGTCACGGCTAATGGCTGGAACGGTAATGATAAATGTAAATCATTGCGCGTTTACGTTTTTCTGTTACAGCTATTGTGCCGTTGTATAGTTTGCTTGTGATATTTTGATTTTAGTGTAGAGCTATGTTTTCCGTGTCTGTGTTTTCTGTGTGTGTTATCGATAGAATATATCTATCTATGGCTATCAGTTTTATATGAATCGTACAACGGGCACAGTTGGGCATTCGCCTCTTTAAGTGATTTCCAATTGCATCTTAGTCGCCTGTTGCGTTATCTGGTACAGCGGGAGGTACTACACGCCCGATAAAATTACCGCGAAAATCGTAGCTCTTTCCTGCCCTCTCACTGGCACAACACGATCATTGACACTGCACATGCATTCGTATAATAGAGCATACGCCGGCGGACGCGTGCAGTCCCTGCCCCTATGAGCGATAGCCGGCAGCCCTAGAGCTGCCAGGCTCACTTCATCCGTCCTCTTGTGCTGAATTTCATAATTAAATTTGCCCCCAACGATGGCCGCCCGAGCGTAGGTCGAGCCTCTAGAGGCGCCCTCGGGCGATCGCCGTCTATCCCGCGAGACTTGTGGGCTCGACCGTAGCTAAACGCGGTCGCGGGGTACGCAGGAGAATTACGGGCATCGGACCTCTGCTCTTTGAGAGGCCCCGCCCTCTTTTTCGGTGGCGCTGGAATTGACGTCTGAGTAGTCCAGCAATAGGTTCGTACGAAAAAATGCGGGAGGTACTATTCTACTCTGCTGGTACCTCAGGGCATAAATGTGTAGTAAGTAGTATAAATATGAAGGTGTTTATCGCTTTTTAACGTGACAGATCGGTTGGACAGCTCTTTATGAAATTTGGCATGTTGATCTAGAACTTAGTTTACTGTTATTCCCTGAAAAGTTCGCAAGAGACGTGCTCCTAGACCAATCCAATTTACACAAAAATTATAAAGTCGCGGGCACAGCTGCCCGCGACTTCGTCCGCCTGCAGTATTTTCTTTGGGCTCCATACCTTTTTACTTTAACTTATATAAACTTTGAATGTTATATTTATTTATATATACAAATCAAGTCTAAATAATACGTTTTAAGCTTCTAGCTCTAACAATATGGATAGTCCTATACAACTTTTCATCACCTCTTTCGACCCCAACGGATTCGGATTTATAATATAAGTAAGGATATTTTTACAATAGGTTTAAACTATCGTTAAACTTTAAGACTGTGTAATGAATGTATGCTAATTGATGTAGAAATAGTACAAATATTAAATGTAAATATACATGTTTATAAACAAAAAATAAAATATCAGATCATAAA
This sequence comes from Heortia vitessoides, assembly GCA_020976665.1. Lineage (NCBI taxonomy): Eukaryota > Metazoa > Arthropoda > Insecta > Lepidoptera > Crambidae > Heortia > Heortia vitessoides. The sequence continues at coordinate 18,016,540 of JACJUM010004390.1, forward strand.
TATAGTATAAGCAATAATGCCATTATAACAATGCGGTACAATAAATTATTGTGCTCGATAAAAAAAAGGATTGTTGTGAAGTTATGCAGATGATTAATCACTGAGCTGGCAAAATGCTTAGCGGACGAACATTTAAAAGTTTATCACTGCCTTCGTCCCGCTACGTTTAACTGTATTATTTCGTTTTGTGCAGTTACTGATTTATTGCAAACAAATCAACATACAGCGATTAGCGGTCGCTATAGCGAGTTGCTATCACGTAACACGTGGATTCGCGATTGAAGGTTTCTTGACGGTGCAGGTCAAGTTGTATTATAGAAATAATTCAGTTGTAGATTTAATACAAATAATACTCTATTGTACCCAAAAAATACATAATGAGAAGGATCAAAAAGTGACAAATGGTGACCTTATCACTCAGGGTGATCTCTTCCAGGCAACCAGTGATAAGGCAGTTAGATGTGTCATCATAACATAGGCCTTTCCAAGAAAGAAGGTTTTTTTGCCCCTAATTGCCGCGCTGGGCAAGCGTATTGGCAATCGCAGAGCTCAGCTTTCGCCACGGGGATTCTGTTGCCCATCCTCGCCCTGTACATTTGAGCTGCACTGTTTCGGTTGGATATACCGCCATCTGTCCGTTCCGGCACCTCGGTCGCCTCTTACGACACTTAGTGCAGTGGGAGCTACTATTCTACTCTGCCGGTACCTCACGGCAATTATTACTATATTCATATCGTGAAGCATGTAGGAGTGTCTTAGGAAAGCGCCTTAAAAATTGTCTTAGATGTGTACTACTATTTTATTTATAAAAAGAAACTAAAGTTAGTTTATTCATACTATACATGTCTATATAACAATAAACTTACATACCAATAAATACATAACTTAATAAAATAAACATATACATATTGAAATAATTAATGCTATAGTCTTCGGTTCAGTCAATCGTTAATGACAGGAAATGCTCCCTCACCATCCGCTTAAATGTGGTTACAGACTGCGCACGCCTGATATTCACAGGTAGCGCATCTCACAAACGTAAAGCCTTAACAGTAACGGAGTTCCCGTAAAAACCAGAGGAATGCGCAGGCATGTTTAGTGCTAAATTATCTGATGACCTCAAGGATCGCCCGTGGTTTTCACCAATTGAATGTTGCATGTGTTATCCGATAAACTATTTATTGCTGTCGGCCAATCTCACGAGTCTTGGAGACTAACTTTAAGATTAGCAGATTGAGTGAGAAAGTCAGAGTAGTTCGATAATGAGCGACCTCGCTTACTCTTTTGGTAATGCAGGAATTGACACTTAAGTAATCCAGCAATAGGCTCCGCCAAAAAACAAACGACTCCTGTTTTTATGCCTTGAAGCTTAACTGTCTTGTATGTACCATGATTAATGATAAGTTTAATGATAATAAGAGTGTGATATCGAGTTGCCGTGAAGAACCGATAGAGTAGAATAGTTCCACCCACTGTACCCGGTGTCGTAAGAGGCGACTGAGGTACCAAAGTTGACAGATGGCAGTATATCCATCCGAAACAGTGCAACTCAAATGCACAGAGTGAGAAGGGGCAGCAGCATCTCCGTCGAGAAAGCTGCGTTCTGCGATTGCCAACACGCTTTCTCAGCGCGGGAATAATGAGCAAAATTGCCTCTTTCTTGGGGAGGACTATGTCCAGCAGTGGACTTCAAATGGCTAGATTAATAATGATGATGATGATGTCGACAAATTTGCAAATAATTGTATTTTGGTATCCCCATTCCAATACTTGAAAGAAGCCTATCTCCATTATTTCATTCCGGTAACGAATCTTGACAAGGCTTGACAAACATATGGTAGGTCTGTAAATCAGCAGGTGGTTATGGGACCAATTGGGGTCTAACTACGTCCTGTGGCCGTCTACCCGAAGTGAATAATGGTAAGACAATGACACACGCCGGGCGCCGGCGTTTCTGTGGTCGGGCTGGTTGATTTGTGACCTTATGGGCTTGATCTATGGTGTATATTTGAAATGTGTTTTTTTGTTCTGTCAAGAGATAAACACGTGACCGTTGATTCATGTCGGTTATGAAACGCCTGTATTTCTGGTTCCACCTCACGGATTACAAATTTTTTTGAGATGGAGGATGAACTTCTCGGATTAATACTTAGCGATTAATAAAGCAAATGCAAACAAGCAATAAATATTATGCATGCATAATATTTCTTATATTTACTGCTTATAACAAAACTATTTTTTTTATTGTTTATGTTAAATAAACCTCGGACTATTTAGCTTACTTTAATCGCATCGTCAAACATAAAATTAAAACAAAATATACGAACCTCGTTTCAATGTGTTGTTTACATACAACAATTTGTTCAGAGTTGAATGACAAGATATAGTTTGATTCAAATGTTTGTTGATCGTCTCTTTCCCCATTAATTAAAGTTCTGCCAAATACTAGTCGTAGCTTATATTAGTGATTATATTATCTAACTCCAAACTCCTATTTACACAGATCTCAATCGATGACTAAATTTTAGTATCTTAATAATATACGTGCTAAAGTTTGGATTGAATCTTGTTGGACAATCCTTTGCTTCACATACACTATGTTAAAAGTAAAACAAGTTTTTATAACACTGAACCCTGATTAAATTATAATAGTATACCACGACGCCTATATTTAAATTTTGACATTTTCAAATTTTTCCGCGCGAAATTAGTTATTTAAAATATGTTAGGTGCAAATAGTCGATAAATGTCAGAATCACCACTTACCAGCTTACCATTAGCATTGTTTACTAAATCAATCACGTCACACCCTGCCACAAATTTAATATCGCATTGTTCATTCCTTTGTTGAAATATCCACTATGTAACAGTGTTGTTACATAGCTCCGTGACCATCCTGTATATTTTCTGAGCTAGACTTTATACGGCGACCATCTGCATAGGTACCTTCATCTATCCAACAGTGCTCGTAATGCTATGTTCTGGTGTTAAGGGTGGAAGAAATAATGAAACTGCTGGGTAATAATAACAAAAAGCTCTCGAAGTACTAAGATATCCTTGCGATAACACCTTGCGATAACACCAGCCTGCCAGCCAGCATATAATTTCAGGGACAAACCTAGTATTGGTGCTCCGCTGCTATTGCTCCTAGCGTAATCGTATATGACTGTTTAGTTTGATAATATAAGTATGGATTTCAATTTCAATTCAGTGGCTCAAAATCGGAAATTTGATTGCGCGCACTATTTCAAACTCTCATCTAGATTTTGTTTTAGTGATCTTTTTTTGTAATCTTACGTGAGAAGGCCCCTCTTTCTATTGTATCTATCATTTATCTTACATTGGTGGATGATCACAAATAATTCTATATCCGTAACCGCATCCTGAATAACATCATCATATCAGCCACTGAAAGACCATTGTTGGACATGGGCTTTTCCAAGATAAGGGGATTTTTGCCTGTAATTGCCGCGTTGGGAAGACGTGGTGGCAATCGCAGAGCGTAACATCGCGACGAGAATGCTGCTGCCTATCCTTACCCTGTAGTATTTAAGCTACGCTGTTTCGGATGAGTATACCGCCATTCGTCGGTTTCGGTACCTTAATCGCCTCTTACGACATCTGGTACAGAGTGGCGACTTTTCTACTCCGCCAGTACCACACAGCTAATAAACACGGCAAATCCTATACTTATTAAGTCTTCATTCAGACTGTAATCCTACTAAACATAAACGCTAGAACGTTACGAACGCTAGCTTACTCTTTCTCGCTGATTATGTTCTCTTTTTATTTTAGAAAAATGCGCGGCCCGTATCTTTGATTAGTTTTGTTTTTAAATTTAATTTCAAAGGGAAATAAAGTGATTCCACGCGGACGAAGTTATGTCACATGCATACATAGATCCGACATGTCGTATCCATAACATCGCTGTGAGTATGTTAGTTACAATGCGGATTGTTTTTGCGTCGAGCTCGTCAGTTGATGGCCCGTTGGAAGCAATTACTTTTGCATGTCTCCGCGGCACGTTTGCGTCAACCTGATGGGAATAGCTGGCGGCTGTCATTTATTTTGTTTTCAGAATATGTGTTTTTTGTATAAGACATGGACCGATGTGTTTACTAAATTAGATTATAGCGTAGTTGTTTACTGAACATATTCCTATTTGTTGTAATATTGTATTTGTATATCTTCATCATCATCATCATCAAAGCAGCCGTAGCTCGTCTACTACTACATTGGCTTCCCCAAAATTGTAAATTGCTGCCCATCCCCGCCCTATTACAGCTGTACGATAATTAATTTATATATTTGCAAGGGTGCAAGTGAACTGTGCCTATCAATCCAAAGCCATCTATTTAGATTGTTAAATACAGTACATTCGGGTAACATTGAACTATTGGTAAAACTTTGAATTATTATTTTTCGTAAACTAAAACAAATGTATGGTTTTAATTAATTGCAAGAATTGTTCTCATGGCAAATCTGAACTAATATTTCAAAGATTAATATACTTATTCTATAAATAGTACAGATTAAAGTTACCCGGATTGACTGTACCATTTGCGATTTGTTTAATGATAGTGCGTATGCCCAATTTGTATATAAATGTCAGGTGAAGGCTTTGTTTCTGACGTCCTCGATATTAGAACTGGTCACGGCGGGAGGTAGACATATCACGAACGCAAATGTACTATGGATAACTCTGAAATACATTTGTGTTAAGAGACGTCGTCACGTTTTACTAGCAACAAGAGTATATTTTCCTAATACTTCTTAGTAAACAAATCAAATTCAAAACTTCTATGAGTATTATCCAGTATCTCGTTACGCAGCGGGTTTTAATTTGTTTTAGTTAGATTATAGTTGATTATTTGAAATAATAATGAACCTAAACGGAAAGACGATATTTTTATTAATAGATTTCCTACTTTTAAGAGGGAAATCCTTAGCCTCCACAAAGAATATCATAACCGGCTATAGAGCAGAAAATTATTTTTTGGAAATTTATATTTTTTATCATTATTTAAGTCTTGCTTGATAAAAATAAATAAATTAAATAAAGAATGTGGACACATCTCCTAGTTATCATTTTATTTAATTATGAATATTAGTATGTATTGCAGTAATCTGTAAGTGTACCTATAATAAATAAATAAATAGATAATTTAAGTCAATTGTTTGACAGTAAGCAAGGGTTGTTTTGGTTAAGAGAAGAGAAAAAATTAAAAAAAACCAAGAACCGCTACGCACTTAACAATTATTTTGAATTACACAATTTTTTTCTTTTCATCAAAACTTCACGTGTGCGTTGTGGAAGATACGAAAAATATAATTCGATTTGTGGAATAAATCAAGCTGTGCTCAAGTTATGCGGTTAGCAACATTCATTTTTATATGTATAGATAAAATTAATCTCAGAAACACTATTCAAATGTATTGTAGGATTGAATTCTTGCCCATCTTACTTTAAAGGATTAAAGAGATGGAACTTCATCTATGGTCATCGTGTAGTTAAATTTCTTATAAGACCATCCATATCTATTGTTATATTATCAATTGAACCTTTTTGCGAGCTTATCACACAATTTCATTACATCGTTTCGTAGCACCAAAATATCAATCAACATAAATGTTTGCAAACAAAATAGTACTTGTCTTTATCTTTAATATCATTTTAAATAGCCTTTTATTAAATGCAGATGTCAGTACCTAAAGATATCATGGTATAATTAAACGTATCTTATTATTTTTTAACTCGACGAAGCTACTTTGATCTTAGAAAATAATAAATGAAACGCCCAAAAAAAATTTTATCCATTAGCACAAACAATTAGTACACCAACTGGTTAAGTATTAAAAGTAAATAATGAATTTCGATAAAAAAAACTAATAAACATACTCTTTAAAACTACGTGTGTGAATTAACTAAAAATATATAAAAACAACAGTTTTTTCGACGCGCATTTGTTTCAATAATTCTGCCAAAGCCCGCTGTCTACCAAAATTCCAGACTGGCAAGAATTTGTATTCTAAATCGTCCAGACGTGCCATATGACGATTGTTCATCCTCTATAATTCACCCGTCCGTATATATACAATTATGCATACATATAGGGCACTCTTACGTTTGTTGCCAAACATTCTTATTATATATACTTTTGACGTAAACGGCGCATCGTATTGGACAGCGGCCAATCTTCGCGCGTCTGTGTTTACATCTGTTTAGGGTTGTCGTTCAATTTATTGTATTTAATAGATATAAAACACGGCTGAAATACCATTGCATTTGATTTTTGAGACCTTGAACGGTGGCCGTTTGAAGAGTTGCAAAGATTTGACCGGCTCGATAGCGCAGATAGTAGTGATCCTTAGCCAGGACAAATATTTATATGACTATATTTATGTTTGTTCTGTGTCTGGGTGTTAAATATATGTATTTTAGTAGTATATTTATGATGTTCGTAACAAAAGTGCTTTAAGCGATGTATCACAGTATCAGGTCTATGTCTGAGATATCGCGGAGTAAAATAAAATAAAAAAGATGTTATGTTTTTGAAGTTACAGTCAACTACATATAAATATTTGTCAAGCATCATATAGTTATCTGTTTATTAAGGAAATTAATGTACACATATTAAAAGGATTCATTGGAATTTGCATGTCAATTCTTTTACAAAGGAAGTCTAGAAGTAGATATTCTATGAATAAAATAGCTAGAGTGAAGCGTAGGTCACCAATAACGTGGATTCAAACTCCTAAAATAATGTTTAAAACCGTTAAAAAGCCTATCATCATTGGAACTGAGGAAAAGTGTCTTGAGGTCATTTGATGAACAGATTTAGAATTGCGCTGTTCGTTACTATGTTGTAAGAAACAATCAAACAAATTTGCAATTGAAGTCGCTTTGGTTACCTATTGACACGTGCATTTTAAATTGCGACAGGAAAATGCAAGAGTTCTCAAGAAATAAAGAAATTCAAGATCTAGGGTTTTTTTTAATATAAGGCATACGAATAGAAGCTGCAAGTTGTGACAACCATGGAGCAACACGTGTAATTGTTATGAAAACATTTTCGTCTGCAAGAAATTTGCTGCCATTTTTAATTTAACATAGAATAAATACAAACAAACTTAAAAATATAATGCATATTTATATATTTTCATTTAGAAATACATAGAAATATGATTGACACAAAAGTATACCTGTTTGTAGTGCTTTTGATGAAATTTAAACTTTAGACATATCTTGAACCCTAAAGCTTCCACTTATCCTGGGAAAAGCTGAATGTTTGAGAGAAACGATGTAAGTGACCTTAGGGACGAGACCGGATAGGTATTCTATTCGATTAAATATAATAAACAGAAAATATTTGTATTATTGTTCATAACGAATAGGCTCAAAACATTTTGAACGGGTTTTGGTATTTCTTTCACTTGTTGGATGACACATTTTCTGGAATATTACAGACTATATTATATTAAAAAAAAATAGATCCCTACCTAAATGGAAATATGGAAACGGGATATGTATTTCAGTTTTTTCACTAATAAAAAATGACTTTTTTAGCAAGTAACATAAGTCAAATTCTAACGTCTCACAATTCGGGAACTACACCTCCCGCAAATATATGGGGATAGAATATGAGAAACTGGAGTGCTTTAATTAAAATAATAATTATTTAACATAAAAAATAAATATAAACCAGAAAAGTAGAATAGTACCTTCCCCTTTACCAGTTGTCATACGAGGCGACTGAGGTACCAGAACCATCTCTCTCTCTATGGAGGTATATTCATCCGAGACAGTGAAGCAGCATCCCCGTCGCGAAAGTGGCGCTCTACGATTACTAACACGCTTGCCCAGCGTGACAATTAAGGGTAAAATTCCCCCTTTTTGGGGAGTTGTATGTCCAGCAGTGAACTTCCAATGGCTGTAATGATGTTGATGGTTAGTCAATTAAGTTTCAAACGGTATTATTTATACTGTTATTGTTTGTGTTTAATCCAGTGAAATTGTTATGTGACTTCTATTAAAATGTTCAGTATTATACAAGCTTGGTATCCCAGTTACATCGGTCCCGAATCTTCCGGAAACGCTATGCATATTTATCAGGCGGCCTGTACCTATCGGATGGCGTCCCATTAACTATTTACTAGCAGATTAACCTTAGCGAATAACCTATTATTACTTGACCTGGATTATATTCCTTAAGTTGTCCCCAAAGGCTTGACCCGACCGAGTACCATCATCAAATCACACTTTTAAAACTTTTGACAATTACTGGCGCGTTGGACCGGTGTGGTGGCATTCAGTGTGCATATAATCTGTTAATATTAATACTTTTTATTTTTCTCTATATTCACTTAAATTTGTTGACATTCTATAATTCCTATTTACTATAACTTTGTACTTAAGCTCAAAAATTTGTACGCCTGCCAATGGCCAAATATAGTGGCACTTTATATGTTTCTTTGTTTTTTCACACCACCATTCTATTCCTATGTTTTCAAATAAATATATTGATTTGAATAGCTTCGCGTCTGGGATGGATTTATTCTAGAATAGTGCATAACCAATTAATAAAATATTTAAACGCTCAATGATATGCGACGGTTTCCAAAATTTAATCTTTTGCAACTCCACGTGATTTAACATATATAAACCACTCCTTATTGTCAAACTAAAGTTTAAATATAAAAAAATATCATCCCAGCTATTGAAACTGCTGGACATAGACCTCCCTAAGAAAGGGTGAATTTGCCCATAATTGCGGCGCTGGGCAAGCGTGTTGGCAATCACAGGTTCTTTGTACATTAATCGCCTGTTATGGCACCTGGTACAGAGGGAGGTACTATTATACTATGCCAGTACCTCTCGGCTCTAAAAAAACGATATAATTTTTTTAAATCTATTAAATATAAGTATTGATTGTTTGAGCCCTTGTTTCTTGTTATATACATTTCTGTTATGTATCTCAGTTACAGAATTAGTAATATTGATGACAAATATTCATTAACTCTAAATAACCCAAAATAATGAACTTTGGGGCTGTATTAATTAAAGTGATCCCGATGACCGGACTGGGGTCAAAACTGGCATCAAACATTGATGTTGAATTCTTCCGTATTAAACTAATCTGTCGGCTCCAATCGAGTCTCAAAACTAAGTTTATTGCAAGCATTGATTAACTTAACCATTTCATTAATTAGTCTATTAAATCGATTCGGTCTGGAAATGATTTATCGATTAATGTAGTTCAGAATAAGAACTGAGTTATATATAGAAAGGTGTACGTTTTTATCAGTCTGCCTTTTTTATTTATTTTTTATTGTTTTTTTATATTAAAGCTATTTTTTAAGGGATAAAAATTATACACATCTTCTGTTCGAAGTGTTACGTTACTGTATTCAAGATTGTCAAACGTTTTGCGTCCTAAGGTTGTCAATCTTAAAATCTTTATTATGAACAGTGAACGCGATAATGTTAAAAAATATTAAATTTTTTGATTAATTATTGTTTTTGAGTAGCCCTTGGAGGTTATATAGGTGTGAATGAACTCAAATTGATTGTTCGGCGTTCATTTGATATTACAAATGCTGAAGTACGTAAGTATGGCGGTTCGTTACACTTCCACACTTTTAGATATGTTTATGGAATTTTTTTTGTGGGCAGCTTGAATCCTAGGGCAGGATTTTTATGAAACTTGATCCTAGTAAAGATCGTTTTGGTACCTCACTTTCACCTATATCTACCGTGTAGCAGTGTTTTGAATGGTGAGAGAGGCTGTGAAATTACTAGGTAATCTAGGCGCACAAAGTTCAGCAACATCCTTGTGATCACAGGAGTGTCTACAGGCTGAAGTCACGTTTACTATTACGCGACCTCAATGTCAGGTCAACTATAGGCTATACAAAATACAACCTTCCCCTGCTGGTGCTGGGACTAACGTTAGAGGCATAGCATTAGGTTCGTCAAAAACAAACCAAATTCAATAACAAAGAGATCAGTTAAGATTTTGGGAAGAATAATGCTAGTATTTAGTAGTATCTGTAATTTACTTGAGAAAGATACGTTTCCGAGACTCTAACTATGTATTTTAGCACTAACTTAGATCATAAATCTAGAATAATGCGGGAGCATTTTGAGGTTAAAAGTAATGCCGTATTCAGGCTTCGCTATGAGCCTGTGACCTGTTTACGGAGCTAGGTCACTAGATGATGGCACTAATTTTTTACTAGGTTATGTAGAGGTTTTTTGGCTTACATCGCTGATGATATTAGCAAAAAAGAAATGGGATCGTATGCATATTTCACGCTAAACACAAGCTACAAATGTTATAAATATTTATTTTAAGAAAGTATTTAACGTTATTTCTTGATATCGGTAGCTTTAGACTAATCACTCGGTTTGATTACACTACTCAACAATTAAAAAACTTTTTTTTTTATCTGAGTTCCGACTATGTGATTATTATTCCTTGTTACTGACCTAATACAAATATGTAAATAAGATTTTTACATCACATCTCATTTTCAAGATAAATTAAAGTAGTCAAAAATACGATTTTCTTACAAAATAAAGCTAACCCGTTAGGTTTTATTGATGCTTTGATTGAAAAGGCGAAGTTTTCTTGGTGCCGCTGGCTTTCCTCTTGTAGTGAGATCCTGGAGTTTCTCTAACAAGGCTCCAACAGTAATCTGCGAGCATAGTAGGCTCCCATCTTCCTTGGAAACGTTTTTTCGATTGCAGCCACATCTTGATGAAAGCGTTTCCCATGTTCATCGCTGACTTTTCGGGGAAAAAATCCAAGTGCAAATGAAGGAAATGTAGTTTTAATGACATATTACATCCCATTTTGTGATAACAGTCCAACATCAGTACGTAGTAGCCAGTAGTTCAGAGTAGATGTAAAAGACGAATCTTCAATCAGCTTTTTTATGTCCGGACCTACGAATACGCCCTCTTTGATTGTTGCCTCACTAAGCTTTTGGAAACTTTTGCTTAAGAAATTGTAATGCAGGACCATCTCTGTTTAAGCGTTTTACGAAATTTTTATGAGGCCTAATTTAATGTGTAACGGCGGCAAAATAATTTTAGCGGATTCAACCAAAGGATCAAATTTAACATTTTTCTGTCCAATGTATAAAATGTTGTGATCGCGCTCGGCTGTCCTACTCGCAAAGAAAGCAGCAGTATTTGGTATAGCATGACTGCAAGCCAGTTAACAAAGCAACTACTTTAAGATCTGCACAAATTTGCCATTTACGTTTATTGTATTTTATTTTTTCTAAAACAAGTTTCATAACATCATGTTTCTTTCAAATTAGCGCTATAAGCTACGTCAAAAAGTTAAAATTCATATTTCTCAGTTTCTAGACGTGATATCGAAATAAAATGCCTACATATATTTATTATTAGTCAACATCGATATGAAACAATATGAGCCAAATCAGATATATTTTTTTTAATGTTGAGTAGTGTTATTATTTGAGTTCTTTGCTTGATATTTTGTGGCATAAAATATAATAAACATAGGTAATACGAATAGATACTTCACGTACTGCCAATCTACCTTCACGTAACGTGAGATACGCCAAACAAAAAATTCAGCGTTATCACCAACTACCTTCCATTTTTGTTTATGTCATAATCTTGTCAGTTGTCATTCCTCCGAACGCAAAGTTCCCAATTGTATTCTATAACAAGCATTTATTAAAACTTTCTCATTTAACATTCAAGAGTACGTAACAGATATTTTACGTTTCTTCGCTCGTCCTCGCTATTAAGTCCGTGTTTCAAGTAAGCTCATCCTGTTTGTGTTAGCAGAATAAGAGGGGAAACACAAACACAACGTGACAAACAATAAATGGAGGAATTGTTTTCGGTAAGGAGACTAGCCTTGTTTGTTAATCGGATAATTCGCAGAAGCCTGTAATAAATACTGTAAATACGTTTTACTGTAATTTGTATGGATATTTGAGTTATGCCCGTTGAAACTCATTTTTATGGCCGATCATTTTGTTAGGTAATTGAATTTTTATGATTGACGAGAGGGCCGTCTGCGGTAAGTATGTTATAGGTTAATGAAGTGAGTGAATAAAAAGACGGCAATTTATTGTAATGTTATTTAGTTCCAAAATCAAGGTCTTGGAAACACTATACAATCTAACTTTGGAATAAAAATACGTGCCACCTCCCAAAGGAAATAAAGCAGCAAACAAATCGCTTTGATAGCGCCATTTGGATCCGACTAAATAACTTTTTGTCTCACAACAGTTGTTAAGCTACGAAAATGTTCCAGCAATTTCTTCGGTCTCAAAGGCACTAAAGTCAACAAAGGACATTCGCACGTATATCTCAGAGGTGTCCAAGGCCTATAAATACATGAGGAGATCCGGTCGCCCATTGTGGGCCAATCAGCGCGTGCAAGCCCGGGTGATTTAGCACTTGAGGCATCCGCTGCTGCATAACCGCCCATTATGCCGCTTGCTCCGGACAACCCACGCAGATTGAGCCTCATTGACAGATTTCAATCTAGCTCTACTTGTGAACGTATTATCGGCACAATGGGTTTGACTGAATGCGGTCTTCTGACCTGATAATAGCTCTGAACTGCGAAGTTTATGGATGTCTATATTTTGATATAGTTTTCTCAGTATATCGGTTGGAACTCGTATCACAATCTGGCTGAGATGACGGATAATGCGACTTTTCCAGTATGTTTTATATAATAAGTACGTTTTCATCTATCATCTCAAAGGAACTACTAGGAAGTGCGAGAATATAGCTTGTGATATGTAACCATAAAGGTCGTTTATATCAGCAATTCATTCTCTGTTACTTCTACCTCTGGGCGGTAAAATAGACACTGGGTAATATGATAGAATATCTTCAAGTTGGTTGCGCTAGCGATATACGTTTAATAAAGAAATATATATTAATAAGATTTATTTCTGTTTCCAGCATGAGGTCACGGCGGTGTGGTGTCCGCATGGAAGCCCGGCGGACTGGTGATCACGCGCTGCACACGTTGCGCGCGCAGTTTCGCCGCGCCCTGCCGGAATGGACCGCGCGCGCCTCTCGTCGCCGCCGGACTGCGCGAACCGTCGGTCGCTCCAAGGAGGACCCCGCGAAACCCTTGATAACGCTGCCCCGCCCGCGGAGGCCTTAAGCGAACCAGAGACTCCGCGGCTTGCGCCGCGCGCGCTACCCTCTATACCCGAGAGCGAACCCTTGCTCCGTGACCCGCTCAGTGTCAGTGCTATCAGTGATAATGTCTCGCGGAAAACTAACGGGCGTCCGTTGCACGTGCAGTTCGATGCGCAGTCGCCGCCTGCACCGGTTTCCGTCTCCAGCTCCAGTTCGAGCTCATCAGATGACGAGGATCTGTCCATCACGGAGGCACGGCCTCCCGATGGTGGTTTCGGGTGGGTCGTCGTCTTCGCATCGTTTCTCGTCAACCTCATCGCTGACGGTATCACGTTCAGCTTTGGTGTGTTCTTTCCCCACTTTCTCGAGTACTTCGGGGAGGGGAAAGGGAAAACGGCGTGGATCGCCGGCATATTCATGGCGATGCCCCTACTCTCCGGGCCCATCGCTAGTTTCCTCACAGACAGATACGGATGCCGGCGAATGACCATTTTTGGCTCGATCCTGGCGACGCTAGGATTCGTCATATCTGCTTTCGTGGACAGTATGGAGACGTTGTTCCTGACATTCGGCATCATGGCAGGCTTCGGCCTTAGCTTATGTTACGTAGCAGCTGTAGTAATCGTAGCCTATTATTTCGACAAGAAACGTTCTCTGGCAACCGGGATTTCGGTGTGCGGAAGCGGCATTGGAACGTTTATATTCGCGCCATTGACGTACGTTTTACTAGATGAGTACGGATGGCGCGGAACCACACTGATATTAGCGGGGCTGTTCCTAAATATAGCCGTATGCGGATTGCTGTTCAGAGATTTGCCCTGGACTGCTACAATGAACGAAGAGAAGGCAAGAGAAAGGAAAAGAAGACGCGAAAGGAAGAGGAACAAGCGCTTCGGCTCATCGGCTGATAGTTTTTCAGACAGCAAGAGCAGCGCCGCCGGATCGGCTAAAGTGCCTAACGAAGGTCAAGTAGAAACGGTGACATCGCCTATTGTCCCGCAGTTCAGTTCATTAGTTGACTTGCCCACGTTTATGACTGGGGGCGAAGGAGTGTCCTTAGAAGTCTTTGAGTTGATGTCCAACAAAGGACGAGCATATGCGATGTTAGCTCAAAACTATCCAGGAGTGATGTTACCCTCTCGTAGCTTCAGTGACAGCGGAAGGTTGCACGAACAATCGCCACCTAGAGCAGTGATGTCTCCGGGAACTGCAACGCCTGGAGCCTTATCACCTACTACAACTCGCCCTCCAGAAAACTCTAATAACACAGCCAACGATAAAGCAGCTATCTCGCTTTGGCTGCGCCGACAGGCCGCGAGTGGTGGATCCACCAAGAAGCCCCCGGCTTTCTTCAAAGATCTAAGGGTGCACAGACACTCGCTTACCTATAGAGGAGCGATGCTGAACATCAACCGGTACCGGCTTCGAGCCTCGTCCTGCCCTAACATCTTCAGGAATTCGATGACGACCATTGCCAAAGAAAAGGTATTTAGTAAAACTCAACGACTTAGATATTTTTATTAAGGAATTCTTTTAAAAGTGCAAATATTTTAAGGTCGCTAATTGTTGTCGAGTATGTATATGGTATTTTCATTGCTAACATTCATTTAGTCTAAACACAATAATATTTGTCTTAAGAGTAACTTATATTAAATGAAAGGCTCGATCAAAGCTATTTTAGAATAGCTTCTAATCGTGTAATCGATACCTTTCTTAGACGGCTTCTTTGATCGACCAAAGCCAGCGAACGGATTGAAACACAGCATGATTTATTTTACGATTTGAACAAAATTCCTGTCTGGATTTGGTACCTTTCTCTCCCTTATTTCTACCGTCAGAAAGCAGTGCTCGCTTTTTTATGTTGCGGTTTGACAGGTGAGAGAAGTAGTGGAATTACTAGGTACATAATATCTTCAAGTCACTTGTTTGTCAACCCAGTCGAATATATATATATATATATATATATAGTGAGTTATATATAGTTACATATTATTATTTTATTTTAGTTAATATCGTACGGGTATTATCAATTTTAAAGCAATACCAACAAATTTAATCCCGATAATGTAGTACAATTGATAATGCTATCAAGATAATTCATATAAAATATTACATATAGTATGTCGTGATTTCCGCATTATTATCTTTCAAATTCGCAGCAACTTAGTAACAAAATGTCTCGGAATATATATTCTTAAAATATATTCTACTGCGTAAGGAATCATTGAATAGCTTTAATGAAATGACGTTTTAAAAAACTGAAGTAAGAAAGTATTATGTACGTCACGTATATTGTATTGTGGGAAAGTCTTATGTTTTAGATTTTAGTCATGTTTCACCTTGAAGTTATGGAACGTGTCTGTCCCGAGAATCGAGCACTGACGTGTCATTATGTAAAACTTATATAAAATAAAAATCTCAGATCTATAGTAGATTGAGACACACTCAAGCCTTCATCGTGGCGAGGGATTTGGCGACATATTCTTAGAACATCAAATATTAAATCATTATCAACTGATAAAGTTAAATTTGCCGATGCCGGTGACAGTTGATTAACTTATACACCAGTGCTCCGATTTTGTTATCATCAGGTTTTTAAAATGGTTTCCACTATGACCGCAAATTGAAAGACGTGTTAGTGAATGCAGTACAGCATCCACGTCGCGAAGTTTCGCTCTGCGATTGTCTCCACGCCTCCCCAGCGCGGCAATTATGGGCAAAAATCTCCCTATCTTGTGGAGGCCAATGAGGCCGAGGCCCAATAGTAAACTTAAGATGGCTGATATTATGATTATTCACTGAATAGAAACAGCAGTTCCAGAAAAAAGGCCGTGAACACAAAAGTGGCCTTACTCATTTTTTACCAGTAGATTTATAGGATACATAACATCTTTTACCTACGTTTGATGGAGTCACAGTGGCCTTAATTTGATCTATTGCTTTTTCTAAAGAATTCATTTAAATAAGCTAGGAAATACTTTAGATTTTGAATGGTTAAAAAAAATAAAGCACAAAACTGGCTCATTTGTACACTATAAATACGATTCAGTCAGAAATGACTCTCGTTACATAGTCTGCTATAAATAGGTTTTCAAAACGTAACAATCCGTAAAACAAAAAAACGTATATTGTACGTAACGTTTGACGGACCGGATGTTGCGGATGGTAGTAATCCTATCTTGTGCGCCAAAGGCTGTGGGTTCGATTCCCACCCAGGATAAATATTTATATGATGATTGTGTTTGTTCTGTGTCTAAGTAGTAAGGCAGTGGTTTCAGTATTATATTTGTGGATCATCTGTTGTCTGATGTCCGTAACACAAGTGCTTTAAGCAACTTATATTGGAGTCAGATCAATGTATAAGATGTTGTGTTTTTATTTTACTGTACTCAATTGCTGTCTTTCCAATCATTCCAGGTTCAATGGTACGCTGGGCTCTGGGATTTCTGGGACCTCGCGGTAGACGTGCTGGACTTCTCCCACTTTCTCAACCCGGCGTTTCTCGTGTTCGCTATCTCGAACTTCCTGTTGTACATGTGGTATGACGTGCCGTATGTGTACATCGCTGACAACGCCATGAAGATGGGCTTCAACGAGTCGCAGTCATCCATGCTCATCTCTATTATTGGCATACTCAACATGTTTGGCGAGGTAAGTTGCCTTAGTTTCATATATATATATATTTAAAATATATACCACTAAGCCTTCTAGTTCTTTCTTGCCTTCATGGCAAGCAGGTACCGCTGCCTATGGGCGTTTACAACACCGAGTCATCATTCACGCATTGCCGAATGTTTTAAATATAGCTGTTATTGCCATTGTGATCAGAATGAAAGAGGAGAATATTAGTTGAAACTTTAAGTCTTCACTACTACATTATGAATGAAAAAAACATGCCATATGGGTTTGTAGAGAAATAAATTGTTATTAGAATCTATTCTGAAAGATATTTAAATCTAAAATAAGCAATGTTAAAAATGAGAGAGTAGAATAGTAGTTTCCTGAATGAGGTACCAGAACCGACGGATAGCGGCACATTCATCCGTTACAGTGCAGCTCAAATGCGCAGGGTGGGGATGAGCAGCAGCAACTCCGTCGCGAAGCGATGTTCTGTGATTGCCTACACTCTTGCCCAGCGCCAGTCTTGGGGAGGCCTATGTCCAGCAGTGGACTTCCAATGGCTGATAATGAT
Source organism: Heortia vitessoides (assembly GCA_020976665.1). NCBI lineage: Eukaryota > Metazoa > Arthropoda > Insecta > Lepidoptera > Crambidae > Heortia > Heortia vitessoides. The sequence continues at coordinate 18,033,882 of JACJUM010004390.1, forward strand.
GATCAGTTTTAGACGCACACATTATTTGTTTTTGTTAATTTTATAGAAAGATAGTATTGTGCGAAGGATTATTTTATCACTTAGATTGAAAGTTAACTTGGCTTGGACAAGAAATGCTGATAAAAGGAAAAAAGAGTTGTGATTGCTCGATTCATTCTCAAGCGAATGGTGAACAAATGGAAAAGTTAAATAAAACCGCGTTTAAAAGCCGTTAAAAGAATATTGTATTATCCCACTATCTGTTGGTTCTGGCACCACAGACTCTTACGATGCATAGGGTGCCACTGCAGCGCTGGTCTTCCGACAGGGCCTAATAGTGGCCTTAAGGATGAATAATGAAAAGAAAGAAATTCAAGTATTTTCAAATTATATTTACATAAATGCATATATTAAATTAACAAACCATTATACTAGTGCACTGTTCTCTTCAGAACATGGCGTAGGTCATAGTAGGTCAGTACTAAATGAAATTAGCCTTAATATATTACGTTCTTAGTACTTCATCATTAAAACTTCCGACTCCAAACAAAAAAAAAGAACCAATGCCTGTGCTCTTTTTTGGGTCACCCATCCCAACATAACAATTGCGAAAGTTGCTTAACCTCAACGTTCTAACGACGGCCGCATAATTACACGCACAAATGCCTCGTTATCGTCGATCCATTACCCTTTATGATGTTTAAGTAGCATGTAATGCCACGTGTATTAATTACATAACGATCACTTATCTCAGGACTGTCGCAACTAATTAGGACAGCTTCAGTGACTCGCCTCCGATATAACGCGCCAAACAAATAGATATACTGTTTGATTTATCTTAGTTGTGTTTGAGACGGGATCTATGATTTATGCTGGTACGTGGATGACTATTTGTATTAGAATACAAGATAAATACGCAGAAAGTTATGTTACGCTGTTATTTCTAGATAAAGGCACTCTGGCTAAAGAATGGATGTATTTACGATTGTGTAGTTGTTTGTGAAGGAAACAAATGATGTATGTGTTACTGAAAAGTTGGAATAGAATACTCCCGCCTAACGGTCTTCATTCTGATTGATTTCTCCAACGCCTTCAACTCTATCAATCACGGAGTTCTCCTCTCTATTCTCTCTTACGTCGGGGTCTCTGATTCAGATCGGCAATGGTTCGCATCCTACCTTCAAGAACGCCAGCAAGCGGTGCCTGGGCGATGATTTGTCCCAGTGGGTGACAATTGATTTTGGTGTGCCGCAGGGTGGCATTCTCTCTCCGTTATTATTTTCCCTTTTCATAAACCTTGTCACCAAATCTATTGGCTGCTCTTACCATCTATACGCTGATGACCTGCAACTATACACCCAGGCAGAGTACAATGACCTGGATAATGCCATTGCTCGGATTAATGCTGATTTGACCAACATCACAAACTGGTCACAAAAGTTTGGTGTCTCTGTGAACCCGTCCAAGACTCAAGCCATTATCTTGGGCAGCAAACGGCAATTATCCAGTTTAAAAAATGTACCTGGGATACACATGTTAATGAAATCAGCAGAAATCAGTAATCAGGTTACTGGAACGCTTCGTGCTCTCTATCGATTAAAACATTTTCTTCCTATTAAAACCAAAACCCTTATTCAATCCCTGGTTTTACCCATAATTGACTATGGTGACGTGTGCTGCACTAATATCTCTCAAGAACTCCTTAATAAGTTGGATCGTCTATTAAACGACTGTCTTCGTTCCTTTTTCGTATATATATATATTCTATCTATAATCTATCTATCTATATATATGTAGATAGATAGATTTTATATCATATACATTTATTGCGTTTATTTATACAAATATGTATGCCACGTTTATCTATTTTGTATATATATATATATATTGTCTGCACCACTATAAATATATTTTTTTCTGTTTTGTGTAATGGTTGACTGGGAGATAATGCCATCTGGCATTAAGTCCGCTAATTGTACATTTTGTAACATTTTGTGCAATAAAGTTATTAAATAAATAAATAAAGGTATAGCGCAACTCAGTTCTTATAAAGCTGTACTCGTAAATTTGCTTTTTTAAAATCTGTTACTGAGACATGTTTTTTATGCATCAATTTTGATATTTAAGAAGTTGTAGAATAACTATATAAATGATGAAACTTTGGGATTTAAATTCAATTAAAATAATCCAAATAGATCTGGCGATATTAAAAAAAGAAGCTGAAATTTCATGTGATTTCACACAAATCACATAAGTTTAAAATTATATACTTAGAATATAAAAATATGTCGTCATCATCATCACCATACGAGCCGTATGATGTCATAGGCCTCCACAAGTGATTTCCAATAAGACCGTTTGTTATAACTTGTCTATCTTCAAGTATTCATTTTTCTATTGTAATATGATTGAAGAAGAATTGAATTTTAAATCGGTACACAAATTTACAAGTCATGCAACCATGTCAAATTATAATAACACTTATTTAACAATTGCACATTTTAAAAATATCACTGTGTGCCAAAAATTCGATCAACTTAGTATAATGTCTTGATACCACAGTGTGATTTTATTAATGGTCACCTGTTGACGCCGAATAGAACATGCGCAACACAATATTACTTACACAAACAGAAGACGGTGGTAAATATTTAATAATATACGTTAAACAACAAAAAACATTTAATCGTGGGTGTGTAAGACTATAAAGAACAAGAGTAGCAGAAAATAATAGGAAAATAAACCATACATACGCTCAACCAAACTGATATACAATAGAGTAATGTCAATGCCATCTAGGAAAGTAGCTTCCCGACGAGTAAGAGTGATACTTGCAACTATTTTACAGACCCAAGCCTTGTATAAATACATGAGGCAATGATATGAAACCTCCTCCAAAGGGTTGCCTGCAGGTCAACTATTTCCACCACTAAGCTACAGTGTACGAATTGCAGTGTTTCGGTTTAAATGGTGAGAAAGCCAATTCAATTACTGGGTAATGTGACATCTCCAAGTATCTGTATCTTCAAGTCTCAAGATTGGCAATGCGCTAGAGATATCCTTGTGATATTACAAGCGTCTTATCACGCGGACTGTGCGCTTATTTGTCGACCTAGAAGAAAAAGTATAAGTAAGTAAGTCCGACATAATCCACACATGGCCGCACCCGCAGATCCTGCTGGGCTGGGTGGGCGACTGGGAGTGCGTGGACGCGAGCCTGGTGTACGCCGGCTGCATGATCCTGTGCGGCGCCGTGACCCTCATCATGCCGCTGCTGGAGCCGTACTGGGCGCTGGCCGCGACCGCCGGCGCCTTCGGCATGTTCATCGCCGCCAACTACTCGCTCACCAGCATCATCCTGGTGGAGCAGATTACGTTGGAGAAGTTCACCAACGCGTATGGTTTGCTCCTGCTCATGCAAGGCGTCGCCAACCTTATCGGACCTCCGTTGGCTGGTGAGTCCTTTGGTTTAACTCTTTAGTTATACAAAAATCAAATCAAATTAAAATATTCTTTATTTAACTAGGCCTATTGCAAGCACTTTCGAATCGTCAAAAATAATAAATAAAACAATTTAAATTCGGAAATATGAAATACTAAATGTTGTTGTTCATAATACTGATGACCCCACGGGGTCATAAGAGTTATCTAACATATAGGCCTACCTACATATTAGCCTGTCGGCACCAAACTGGTATCAAATACTAAGTTTGATGCAGGTTTATTACACGAGCCACTAGAAAGGAACCTACAAGAAAATCTGATGGTGATAAAGGTTCCATCAACACTAAATAATTAGTGTTAATAGAACAACCCCTACTGGCGTCGGCGCTAACAATCCATTGCCTTGAAGCTAGGTTAGAGCAATTCAATCCCAGGCAATTTTTTTCCAAGTATAAAAAGGTTTTGGAAAGTATCTAGTTTGAATTTATTTGTTACAAACGTACAAAAAATACAAATCCCGTTTACATATTTCTATGTTAGTTGAGATCTCTAATTTGTATGTAGATTTTCTATTGCCTGTATTACTTCAGAAGAATTTACGTTTCCACAACTGTGTACAGTTGCAAGATTTCTAGAGCTAAGATTGCTAATTGAGAGAAAGTATTGTTTATATCTTAATTTATAGTCTCGATATTTTTTCATGATAGACGTATATAGTTAAAACAGGACAACGTCTGTCAGGTTAGCTGGTATTAATGTAAGTTATAGATAATTATACTACTTCACTCGAACACTATAAGAGTCAGATCACTTCGTTCAGATTGCAGCGTCAATATATAAGGAGAAACGTGTCTGTATTTTTTTTATTGGTACGCAACTTCTGACCCAGTTTGACATTGCATAAAAGATTGAAAAACATATATAAATTGAACCTCGCGTCATTCTAGGCTGGGTGTACGACGTGACGGGCAGCTACGACCTGTCATTCTACCTGGCGGGCGTGTTCATTGGCGTGTCTGGCCTCGTGCTGCTCGTGCTGCCACTCTACAGGCGCCTGCGCAGGTGTGCGCGCGCCCCCGCCGGCCCCGCCTCCCCCGCCTCCCCCGCTGCCCCCGCCACGCCCTCCGCCCTCGCCTCCTCCGCGCGCGACCCCGAGCAGTGCGTCGTCCCGAACGGACATATCAAACAGAACGGGAAGATGTACAAGCCTCAGTCGACCTGCCGAATATTATTAGATAATTAACGGGATGTATCGCCCGCGCGAGCCGTCGCATTGCGGGGAAGTCCCGTCGTGTGCCGCTCGACGGGGGAGTCCCCTTTGCGCTCTTCCGAGATTCTCGCCGCTCGGTGTTTTAGGGCCTGATAACGTATCAACTGATTTGTCGGAGTTGAAATTTCTGCTCCTCGAGTGTCTGTTGAAGCGATTTAGCAATAAACATTATCTGACGAAGTGTTCAGATTAGATATATATCAGGCGTTTTGTCGTTGGACGGCGCAATAGGCTTTTAAGTGATTGATATTTAATAGAATTAAAAAGAAATACACAATCAAGATGTATAGATATCTGCAAAAAATGTACGTCTCGATTCACCTTTTACGGTGAATTCTTAATCCGGATTGGTGAAAAATAAGGAATGACATACGTTCAATCATAATTCAGGTCTAGGTTTCAGTCAGCAATCTAGAAGTATGACAAGTTATCCAGAAATTAATGTGACTATTAAACTTTACCGAGTCGGGTTGAGAATTTCACGAATCTATTGAAAGTTGAACCTTGAAGGATTGGGTAAAGAATTAATGATGTACGTAGATTATAGTTAAAAGTTTTCAAAGCGAGTGTAATGCGAAACATCGAAATTGGTAATTTGGTTAGATAAGGCAAGTGTTGTAAAGGAAAATTATATAAAAAAATCTATATATATGTGTATGAAATAGTATTGAAATATCACGCAGTTCAAGCGACGTCGTTCAGCGAGGCTGCGTCAGTTTTTTTTACTTTTGAAAGACTTACGAGTTATCGGGATCTACAGTATTCAAGCGACAGTATACACATATGCAATAGAATGACTGCCTGCTTACAATGACATCGAAGGGAAGTGACCAACTCGTCATATGTAATATATAACAGCAATTTAGTATTTTTGTTATGTATTTAGTTTAATAAAGGAAACAACTTACAAAGCATATGAAAAAAAAGCGACTTGTCAACATATCCGGCAAAAGTGCAGTCATTCTTTCAACATTTTGTATGAAAACCAAACTTTACACATACTTACTTCATACTAAGCGGTAGATCAATACAGGCGGTGCCATAGTAAACGAATTCTACTGTATATAGATCTAAAGCAGAAAAGCGGAGGAGATTATCGCCTGGTGCGTGCAGCTCCGTTATCCCTCGTCATAAATCGAGCAGCAGCTTCACTAGATTACTGGTGCCGAGGCCGAGGCCATGGTCGTGCGTGATCCAATATAAATCTGCCGTATACCGCGTCCTGGTTTCACTCGTCCTATGGAAAAAAAAAAATTTTGTCATTAAATTTCATAAATCGTTCGCGATAGAGTCCATCTATTTTGAAAACATGCTGAAAAAGAAGATTATGAAATAATATGAAATTGACATATTAAAATAATAATAATCGTAAACAAAAAGGAAAGTGGCGCAAGAATCGGACGCAAGGGGGATTGGAAAGCGGACGTCTGCCAACGGTGAACTAGAACACCAAATCTTGCCGAAAAACAAGTGTGTTAGCTTTCTGTCGTACAAATATATAGATAAGCGACTATAATTTTAATGATAATATCCTGAAAAAAAATCTCTTCCATTACTTCTCATAGAATTTCATCTATTCATTATTTAAGTACTAATATCGTCGAATAAATTGAATAATTTATTAGCTCTAAGTGATATTTATAGTAACCATTTTAATCTGGTTAAATTTTCTATAACAATAATGTTATCATTATTATAATATTTATAAAAGTGATACTATTAAATCGTCTCCACTCTGTTAATGTAACCAATAGAAAAAAATATTAATAATTTTGCAATAAGAATTGTTTTAATTCGGCGCATCAACGGACTTTCACAAATAGTGCTCTATAATAATATTTAGCAAGTGTTCTGCGATTTCTCCAAAACGTACATCTGGCAACACGGGAGTATTTAGATAGACATCTCCTGTGTCACCATATGCAATATATATAATACTTATTGTAAATAAATTGAGATATTTATCAATTTGGAACTGAAATACGATAATGCACAGTTTTTCCAGAACTAAATATAACCCGGACGGTTTGTGATTTAGATATCTTTTTCAGGTTTTGCAATTAGAAGACGTAGGTGTAGTGTGAGCGGATGAATTTAGCTAAACTTTTAAAATTGATAGTTTAATATAGAATGTCATCAAAGATATAGTAATGTAAGTATAGAAACGGTGACGCCCCAAAGTTTGTTAGGAGGCTAATTGTTTTAGTTTAATGAAAATGTTTAAAGTATTCTATGGCGTTTCCTAAGATGATGTGAGGAATGTGTGTGTTATGTTTAATCGCATGGACAAAGCAATAACGTTCGCTGTATTTGCAAAGAAGCAACCGTTTCAATTTACACATATCTACAGCCCAACGTAATGCCAATGAAGTTCTGATACAGTGTAAGTATTTTTTGCTGCTATAAAAAAAAATTTGGTTAATAAGATATAATGTGAAATGTATTGGATATAGCAAAGAGCTTCCACAACGCCAGGAATCGTATTCAGAATGTGTCTTTCAAAGATGATGCATCTGACGAATATTCGACGATTTCCCTGCTGTGAGAACTTCACTGACGTAGTGTGTCAGCATATCTTAACATATTTGAACTTAATGGCCAATGATTAGAATCCACAATCGATTGTGATATCTTAACAGAAAGGTTTTTATGACCGCTTTGACTTGATAGTTACTCATATGACTTTTTAAATACATTAAAAAATGTATAAATATTAAATACGACCGTTAATTTTGGTATTTTTTAATAATTTTTTTTATCGAAATAACTATTTCTTGATAATTTGCGGATAAGTCGATATGGTCCTTCGAGCATACTTTAATAAAAATGTTTTGCAACAGGGTTAAATTAGTTGGTACCATGACATATTAAGACATCAGACAAGTCTTTATTGTGATATTTTGTACCTAGCTCATGTTCAGGCGGGAAAATTCCGCCATCTTGCCGCGTCAGTGCCGAGTGTCGACTTATCGCAACCCAGTATTCTGTCTCTGTTATATATGTTACGTTAGAGCAGGAGGATGATGTGCACAGATAACAATCATGTATAGATGTTCATAGATAATAACAGTTTCATAAATTTACAAGTGAAACTATAGTACAATGTCGCTTTGTTCTCTATGTTATCCAAAGTGTTTTGTGAAAGTCTATGTCCAAAGAGGAGTATGGTAAGTGATCGTAAGAAACGGGTAGTATTGTGAAATAACGTAGTGCATGCAGAACTCTTGTAATGTATGCGTTTCTAGTAAATTTATGATTTTATCTTTTTCTTTTGTTTTATTTTCTTTTTACCTTATTATATTATTTCCCTTGATTTTTACTTAGTTTCTCTAAATATATATTTTTTAATTTTAACGCTTTATTATTTTATAAAATGTTATTATTAATTGTCTTTTGACTGTCACATGGATTTTGTTCTGAAGTTACATATGTAGTTACCTAGTTACCTATCAGAAATGAATCTATATTGACAGTTAAAGTTGAGTTCTTCTTATACATCCATCGAGGAGATGGTTCAATGCAAAATCTGTTCTAGCAAACTTTGCATTCAGCCGTTTCCCGGTCGGCAATTAACAATAATTAAACACAAAGTCCCAATAAACGCCTTATATTAAAATCACCAACTGATTGCTAATCTTCTATCGATATGTGATATAAATTTGTAATGACAGATAAAGAGAATCTTATAAAATAGTGATTAGTTATTTATAAATATAATTACACAGACAGAGATGAATATTATTATAAGTATGTAAGTGTTTAGTGATAATATTGTGGCGTTCTTAGCTTGTGTAAGTAAATCATTATTAGTACCGTAAGTCGCGAGCGTTCGTTTAGCAAAATATTCGTCTGATTGTGTCCCTTCACTAAATTTACTTTATTTAGATGTAGTTGCGCTTTATTTCAGGTTAATGTGCCTCAAACATAACGTCGATCATTAACGAGCGGCCTCGCCAATCCCGTCAAAAACATCCTAAAACTGTTCAATTTGTGCCACTAGTAGAGTTATCTAAGAAAAACAGTATTATCCCTAACACTGGATATGAGGCCACGTATTAGGGAGGTTTATGTCAAGCAGCGGACGACCTACGCCCGATAAGACTGGCGTTTTAACAAAGAATAAAAATATTTTTTCTCTTAAATCATCCTGATACTAGAATATAAAAATGTGAGTCACACGCAATGTTTAGGTAACCATTTATCTGCATAACAACATTCTTGAAGAGATGCAACTGTACGTATTGTTTTTCTAGACGAACAAACACCAAAGTGGTGATGTTGAGATAGGTATAACTGGGTACCCATATGTCGGTAGTCCAAAGAACGTGCTACCTCTTCAATGTTACCCAATAAAGTTTCTTGGACTATTGACGTGATTGAATGTATTGGTATAGTATGTCTATGGTGCTTTATTCAAATATAAATATTTAGGAATTTACTCTCAATATATCTTTTGAAATAATATCGGTTGGGATATAGGTATTAAATCTGGTTTCATCAAACATAATAATATATGTTTTATATTACCGTCGTCAGTGATAGCTCGAAATCTAATAGTCGTAGTTCAAAGTAGTACTTGTCAATAAGGTTCAAAGTTCAATTGTCAAACGTTAAATTAGAACCTTATTATTTAATACGCGATATTAAACTAACCCTGACCTTTTTCCTCCGGTGGTGCTGGAATTGACGTATGAGTAGTAAAATCTTAACATCGTCTGAAAAAAAAATTATCCCAAACAATACCTATAACGTTTTAATTCGTACAAAGATAAGTGAACAATAATTTATAGCTATTTTTTTATAATATAGAAAAAATCATCTGTACATGCTCTTTTTCAAAACAGACAAAGAAAAAAAACAAATTGCTTAAAAAATAAAATGAATATTTTTTCAGTGCGTACAGAAAGATGTTTCGGTGTTTGTCAAAACGAGACTGCGAATAAAATATACACACGATGATTCAGACGTTTTAAAACTGCGTTCCAGTTAACATAGTTTCCAGTAATCATCATCATGATTACCTATAATCGTATCACCGCAAGACGTCCACTGCTGGACGTGGGCCACAAGTGTTTTCCAATGGGATCAATCGTATGCAGCCTGCGTCTATCGCGATTCTGGGGTTTTAATGAGATCGTCTGTCCACCTTGTGAGTGGACGTCCTACGCTGCGCTTGCCGGTTAATAATATTTCAGAATAATATGCGTCTCATATTCAGAGTGCGGTAAACTCAAACAGTCAACATGAGACTAGAGACATGATATATCAAATCCAAATAAAAAAATCAAAGATTCCCTCAATAACAAAATGAGAGAGAACACTGAAAGCACCATCTAGCCGTTTAGGACTCTTATAGATGACATTACCAACAGATTGGTCTAATCACTGAAACCAGTGGCTTATTGTTCTTCGAACAGATTGCCATGGAGTAGAAACTAAAAAATATATTCAGAATGTACTTAAAAAATGATTTTTTTTTATTGTAAATCTAGAAATATGGACTAGCCTAAAGCTAAAAGTTAAGCCTTCATATTTGCGCTAATAAACCAGGTACCTTATATATTTTTTTGTAAGTAGATTAGACTTTTTAAACCAAAAACAGCAGATGGTATGTATAACTCGCGATCGTTGCTCAATTATATATTCATCTTGTTATATGTACTGTATTATACATACATACACTTATATGCATTTATTAAACAAATCTGTCATACTGAGATTACAAATAGACCTTGCAATTTATTTATATATATATTACTTAGGCTAGTTTGAATAAAGCACCAAGAAGCAACAAGTGTCAAATAACCGGAATCGACGCTGCCTTGTGATCAAATGCAATAGTAAATAACTGAATCAAGACTAGTATATAAATTATTTGATTATATTATACCTACATTAATAGTAAATATAGTTATTTTTCCATTTTGCAATAGTTACTAGAGATCTTCCAAGTTTGTATTAGAATTTTTCGCACGGTACTAGGACAAATGCACAATTTTAGCTAAATTATAGAGGTTAGGTACGGCGCTGTGACCTGTAGAACCATGACAATCAAAATATAATGGCCCACCCACAAATGACGTCATATCAATTCGACGTTTTGAGAACCCGTATATGTCGCAGTTTGTCAAGTTTGTAGAATTGCTCCTCAACTGAACAAAAACCATACTGATATTAACGAATGCATTGGTATACTGACATAAAAATGGAAAAAATACTTCTACTGTTTCACTATTAGTATAATTAATCATTACATGAGGTAGACCTCTTTAAAAACTCATCTGCATTGGTACATTACTCATTACCTATTTCTACCGCCAAATAGCAGTGTTCGGATTGCTCTGTTACGGTTTGAGGGGTGAGAAATTACTGTGTAAATGTGATTTTGTATTCTCAGTTCAAAGGGTTGGTGACAAGCCAGTGATATCCTTGTGATGACACTCAAATCTGTAAAAGCTACGGTCACGTTTACTATCAAGCGGACTGTATGCTAGTTTGCTGACTTCATACTACTGTACTAATAATAATAAAACTATATAATTTTAATGCATGCAGGTAATGCTCGCCTTGGATGCTTGTTACAATAACCATGGTTAATCATCATATCATATTAGCCATTGTAAGCAATGCTGGACGTAGGCCTCCCCAAAAAGGGGGATTTTGTCTATAATTGCCGTGCTGGGCAAGCGTGTTTGCATGGTCAATACCTACATTGTATTTGTATGTATTATAGCGCGCCGGTAAACCTAATAATGAAAAAAATCGGAGGATAAAAAAAATCAGTAACACTCAGTTTGACCATTGAATTTGATGTTAGTAGCATTACAGTTAGAATTTCAAAATACGTATAAAGATAAATTTTAAGAAAAGATAGTTAATTATACTGAGTAATGAGTTAGGGTAGAAACTTGATTTTATATTATTTTTACAGCTGAAAATGGAGACTTAGTTTACTTCCTTATTGACAAATAAATATTTAAATACTTATAAACTTTTAAAAACACTCACTCAAACCTTTTTAATTCTAATTCTTCATCACATCGTACTTCTGTCGGAATCTACGTCAGCCCAATGATTTAAAATTTCAATTTTGGTTTTTATTATATGATAATATTGCAGTTTTATAAGAACTTCCAAAAGTTTCTCTTATATCGAATCAAATACAAAAATATGTAAGTATTTTTTTTTGGTATTGTCAGTTGGTTCTACAGGGGTGCATTGAAAAATTTTGAAGATAACTGCCTTTTGACGCCATCATGACACAGATTTGGTGATAATTATGTACTTGTATCCGTAGAGTTGTTGAAATACCTCATTAATATTATATTTATTGGTTAGGCCATGACGGTCTAAGCCATTATTTATAAGAGATTTGACTATTGTGAAGTAATAAAGAAAGACCATTTTAGCTTGAACCTTCATTGCGTTTTATTTCAAACCCAATGTTCATATATTGCAATGTTTATAAATTTAATTAATAAAATCATAAGTCGTTTTTAGATTTCACACTAGAAAACATCAAGTACCTACTTCGAATCTAGTTAACCTTACAGTTGGATGTATTACGCTGTGATTTTCATTGAGCGTTCTTCATTCCAAAATCTTACGGCCCTATCAGTCCTCAGCTCTGCGCGCCATAAGCACTTTGCCAAATCGACTAGCGAATCCGCTGGGGTATTTCTGCAAAAAATATTTATTATTTTTTATACGTTTTCAAGAGAAATTAGTATTAAAAATATTTTAATGGATCCGATAACAACTAATTCCTTTCGAATCGATACCTGCAAATGACAAATTGTTATATTATGATGAATATTTGTGTTTTTTCTGTGTCTGGGCGTTAAATGTGTATTTTAGTAATATTAATCCCTTTATAACGAACGACGAACAGAAAGTGTAGTTACATTATTTAACTTTAAAATACGTCAAATAGATGGCGTACCAGTTCCCAAAGGCTGATCAATTGAAACAACTTCCTCATATAACTACAAAAATAGTGAACGAGTACTGACTTTATTCATAAGACGTCATAAAAAAGAGTTCCCCTTTTTGTTGTTCAACATGAATGAACTAATTACGTCAGTTGTGTTGTGCTAGCACCTAACATTTGGAATATAGACGACACAAGATTGATTCTCCAATTGTAGTGTATTTTTGAAGATATATACATTGTAAATATTTTTATGTTATCTAGAATAGACAACTTAGGTATAAGACTTATTTTGGTTTAATACAGCGATTTTCATGGATGTCTTGTTAGAATGAAAGTTAAAATTAACGCATCCTAAAAAAATACAATATATAAAATAGATGAGGCATTAAAAAAAAACAAAATCTTCACTTAAATGTTAACTTTAATTGTTGTCACGTGATTAAATAATAAATATAAATTCAACAAACAATGAATAAATTATACCTTTCAAGTGTTAATATCGTCCTGATCGGCAAAGGTATATTTGGTAAGTTGGAAATTTCACAGCTTCATAACAAACTATCTAGTTAATTAAACGATCGTTACAAACATGCAAATTGGACTGGCGACTGAAAAACTGGCTTTAGCGAAACAGGTTCTCCTATACTTTTCAGGTATTACTCCGGTGATGGATTTGATACTAGTTTAGGTGCGGCAAGCAATAAAACAACTTACACAAATCTGTCAAATATTTACAGTCAATTTTGAGTTCAATTTCATTATCATACCAGCCATTGAAAGTCCACTGCTGGACATTAGGCCTCCCCAAGAAAAGGGGAATCTTGCCAATAATTGCCGAGCTGGGCTTTCGCGATGGGGATGCTACCGCCTTGTGCATTTGAGCTGTTTGTTTTGGATGGATACACCGCCATCTGTCGGTTCTGGTACCTTAGTCGTCTGTTACGACGCCTGGTATAGGGAAAGGTACTATACCTGCCGGTATATATTTTTCTCTGCCTGTACCTCACGGCTCGAACTCAATGGCTCATTTTTATATCGATTTATCGTTTTTTTTAAATAATAAAATAAATAATGATTGCGAAGTTAGGACAGGTTTGGGTAGGGTTATTTGTTGTTGTGTGTGCTTCCAACAATTAGGACATTACAAATATTGACTTCATAATTGTTTTTTGTTCCTAATTTGAAGCAGATCTTTATAACTTGAGTTGTACTTGGGAACCCTTTTTTTAAACGCAGTTTAGTGTTACAAATTAGTGATAAGAGCTTTAAATAACAAATAGAGATCAGGCAGTCTAAGATTAGTCTAAAGGCATCGGGAATAGAGGAAAGAGTTTAGCAAGGAAAACCAGTTGATCGATGAAGTACTTCTGTGACTTTAGTAGGTTGTATGAAGATGAATTTACTTTACTTTTTATAATATGTTATATCCTTAACTTTTTATATCCAGTAGCGTTTTACCATCTGCTTGGAAAGACGCTCAATTTATCCCGTTACCGAAGAAATCATGTCCTTCTTTATTATCTAATTTCCGTCCATTATCTATTTTATCTTTCCTATCCAAAGTCTTTGAACGCCTAATTCACGGTCAAATTAGTCCATTCCTTCATAGAAATAATCCCTTTAATCCATTACAATCTGGGTTTAGTCCTGGACATAGTACTACGGCAGCTCTTATAAATATTATCTACCGATGGTATAAGGTCAGGCATGGAGGTCGGCAATCTCACAGTATTAGCACTGCTGATTTTAGAAATGCTTTTAATGCAGTAAATTTTGTTATCTTGCTTGGCGGACTTTGCCCTCTTAACATATCTCCATCAGTTATTGACTATTTTCGTAGTTACCTGAATGATCGCTCATATCCTTTCGATTCTCCATAAGATACTTTTTTCTCCTATAGATCCATATTATCTTCTAAAACGTATCGTTTTTCTTGGTTATAGTCACGAGAGATCCTTGAGGTAATCAAATGATTTGACAATGGGCATACCTGCCCACTCCTCTGGTGTTTACGGGAACTCGTTTACGGTTAAAGCTATACGCTCGTGAAATGTGCTACCTGTTAGTGTCAAGCATGCGCAGTCTGTTACCACATTTAAGAGGATGGTGTTGGAGCATTTTCTGTCACTGATCACTGATCACACTGATCGAACAGGCTACATTATTTATTTTTTAAATATATATGTGTTAATTTTGTAAAAATAAGTTGTATTTTTATTTATGTATATGTAGGTATGTAGTTTTATTATTATATGAACATATATAATAATAATATTTATTTTTTCTCCTTCACACTTAAGAACTAATTATAATAACTTGTATATATTGCAGTATGTACTTAAATCAAGCTTCAAGTGCGGTGGAGACTGGAGTCTGAAACTAAGCTTGTAATTTCTAAATGACCAGGCCTCCCTATCGGTACAACAGTATATACTTTATATTTTAGTATATGTATTACTTCCTATAAAATTAAGAAATTGGGAATTTTTCGTAATTGGGAATCTTTTTGGTATTGTGAGTGTGTTTGTGTTATTGTGTGTGGGTGTGTGTGAGTGTATGTGTTTGTGTTTTTGTGTGTGTGCGTGGGTATATGTATTCATAATAGTTAGTTAATATTGATACTAATAGAAACAATCTACCTTTATACCTTTGTTATTAATTATAATAATATACTCACACTTGGTTATTTATGTTATTGTATTGTATCTCTGTACATTATGTTTTACAATTTTGTCAGTTTCATCGTAGTTTAAACTAGTCCTTTTTCAGCTTTTTGCTGCTTTTTGAAACGATTGACAATATAGTATTAGTGGTTATTTTCTTTTTTTTATTTTTATAAAATAGTAGTACACATTGAACTGCCCTATTTCATTTTCTTCGTTTATGTTCATCCAAAAGTTGCCCGGAAGAGATCGCTCTGAGCGATAAGGTAGCCAATTGTATTATAATTTATAATTTTTTTTGTAATTTATATGTACAATACAGAGTATTATTATTTTGCATTTGTTTATTATAAGATATATTAAGATATATGTTTATTATAAGATATATAAGATTATTATAAGAATGTGGGGTAACGCCTGCGGTGGGATACCGGCAGAGTTTATAGTACCTCTTCCTGTACCTGGGGTTGTAAGAGTAGACTAAGGTTCTGAAACAGGTAGATGGCGGTATATCCACCCGAAACAGCGTAGTTCAAATGCACAGCACTGGGATGGGCACTAGCGTCCCCATCGCTAAAGATTGCTCTGCGACTACCAACACGTTTGCCACCAATTATAGGCAAAATTCCCATGTATATATATATATAACTACGCAACGTATAACTAGCTGTCCCGGCTAACGTTGTTCTGCCCCATCATCATCACCATCATTATTACCGCTATTGGAATTCCACTGATGGACATAGGCCTCCCCAAGAAAGAGGGAATTTACCATAATTACCGCACCGGGCAAGCGTGTTGGCAACCGCAGAGCGCAGCTTTTGCGACGAGAATGCTGCTGCCCACCCCCACCCTCTATATCTACACTTGGTGCAGTGGGAGGTAGTATTCTATTTTACCGGTACCTCTCAGCTCCTGCCAAATAAATGATATAAAATGATTAACTTTCTAATGTCGTTATTATAAAATAGGGGTTAGTGATGGTTAATGTCACTAATAAAAAACATGTCTAAGAAGTTTAGGGGTTGGATAAACCTTATTGCTCAGGGGTATGGGAAATAGATTATAACCGGTTCTTAGACCTACAGAATATGCATATAAAATCTCATAGGAATCGGTCAAGCCGTTTTGGAGGAGTATGGTAACTAACACTGTGACATGAGAACATTATATATTAGACTAGCTGTTCCGGCAAACGTTGTTCTGCCAATTACATTAATAAATACATGCCAATTACAATAAAATTACTTAAATGACTATGAAAAAGAAGGGGTTTGTGAAAGAAGGATGAAACTTTAGGATTGTATTTGTGTACACTGAATCGTATAAAATAAAAACAAAAAAATTGGAAAAAATAAATTTAGGGGTGGAACACCTTAACCTTTTAGGGAGATAAAAATAGATGTTGTCCGATTCTCCACCCTAGCCGATATGCGTTCTATGCTAAAATTAACGAAAATTGGTCGCGCCGTTTCAGAGGAGTTCAATATTATTTATATATGCAAAATAAAGTAGAAAAACAATAAAACATTTAGGAAGTTTTTAATGTGAAGTCGTAAATAAACATATTTATATTGCAATTAAATTGCAAACGCTGGCTGAACCCTTGTATACCTTAAAATGGTCTACAAAAAACCTACAGTGGTGTATGCCTATCTCTTAGGGATACACCATAATAATAATATTTTACCCTCATTGCACCCGTGCCAAGCCGGAGCGGGTCGCTAGTTATGAATATAATCAACCCTTCGCAAATTAAAACGTGGTATTCATAATGTTTAAAACTAAAATACGATTTGGTAGACTGCAATTGTTAGTTTGAATTGAAGCGAGTGTTTACGACTGAACTAAAGCGCAGTGGTTCTGTAATTTATGAATTGAAAATTGCCGGAAAAGCAAAAAGATGTGTCCATAACGTACCGTGCTGAAAATTTTAAATCATTGCTCCATTTAGACATAAAGTTGGATAAACATGAAAATATATGAAATGTTTTGATGCATACATCATTTATTTGATTATTTACTTAATGGAAAGTATTTTTATTTCATTTATTTGATTCTACACACAGATCTAGGAAAGGCAGTTTAAGATACAATAAACCGGGGCTGAAACCCTGAACAGCTTTGCGACCTTGTATTAGAGCAATGCTGTTTTGAATCAATATACCGCCATCTGTAGTGTCCGGTCAACACACGCACGTGTTACAGAGTGAAGCAATTTTGTAGTGCTGTAAGGTACCGGCAGTGCTGTGAGTTACCGGCTGTGCTGTAAGGTACCGGCAGTGCTGTGAGTTACCGGCAGTGCCGTGAGGTACCGGCAGTGCCGTAAGTTACCGGCAGTGACGTGAGGTACCGGCAGTGCTGTAAGGTACCTGCAGTGCTGTAAGGTACCGGCAGTGCCGTGAGGTACCGGCAGTGCTG